>ONZH01020135.1:0-29956 GCA_900303285.1 Rhinella marina
TTTTTCTAGACTATAACAAAATGCTAATAAAGAATGAAACTTTCATAAAATATTTTTACATTTTGCCGTTTTCTGGGGAGACAAGGAATAAACCGCTCATCACCACTTTCTTCTTCTTCTTATATCTGGTCGGAGTCCTTATCAATTCCTCCATTATCACAGTCATATGTCTGGAAGTTCAGTTACATGAACCAATGTATCTCTTTATCTGTAATTTGTCCATTGTAGACATATTATATACATCGGTCACGGTTCTTAAATTACTTTACATGTTATTGTCCGGAAATCACTTTGTCTCCTTCTCACAATGTTATACTCAGTTCTACTTCTTTTTTGCAGGGGCGACTGCAGAAGATATTCTTCTCTTCATTATGGCTTATGACCGATATGTCGCTATCTGCCTCCCCTTACATTATCATCGGATCCTGAGTCGGAGAAATTGCATCCTGATAACTATTGGGATTTGGACAGCCGCCTTTTTAAACTCTATAATGTTTATAACCTCAGCTTTGAACATGTCCTCCTGTCACTCCAACCTCATCCATCAGTTCTTCTGTGATATTAAATCACTAACAAAGACCTCTTGTACTAGTACACAGATGTTTTGTGTAGTAATTGTTATAGAATTTTTATTATGTGGATTTATCCCATTGATTTGCACTTTCATTTCTTATGTTAACATTTTCTCTGTCATTTTCAAAATGAAGACAAAAGAAAAACAAAAAAAAGCCTTCTCCACCTGCTCCTCCCACATCACTGTTATCTCTATTTACTATGGGACAGGCATAATAGGGTATCTGATACCACCTTATTCTGATGTTCTGGACTTAGTCTTTAATATCATATATACAACTCTAATCCCCATGATAAATCCTATCATATACAGTCTACAGAACTCCAATGTACAATCTGCATTGCTGGGGTTAGTGAGGGGAATGTGGCTTTCAAAAATAATCTTGTGAGCATACAACCATGAGAGGGTTGATAACCCAAAAATACAGGATCACCGTTATTGAGATAAAACATAACTTTTACTATTTATGCTAAAAGAAAATACAAGTCTGATCCATTTAAACCGGGGTACCGTTGTCACTGTATTATGTTATGGTAAACAGATCATGTCTATAATCTGATAGTATATTGGAGTGAGTTGTTGGCTCAAAGCACACATGAAATTGAAATTCTGGTAGGAGGTTGATCTTCTGGTATTATAGCATGAGTCTATACACCTAGATTACCAAACGTCCCAGGTCTAGTGGTTTCTATGTGGTCTGGCAATTGAATTTTTGTGTAATAGCAGAGGAGTACTCGATTTTGTGAATAATAGCTTTGATGAGCAGTCATACATGGGTGTGGAGATAGACCTTTTCCACTCCTAGGGTCTCCCCTTGTTCCTTTCTTACACCTCTAAATGGGGTAAGGAAAAGGGGGAGAATGTACATTAGGTCAAACACGCAACTGATATCAGAAGGTAGGTGTGGAGAGTAACCTCTTCCACCCCTGGGGTCTCCTCTTATTTCTTTGTTACACCTCTAGATGGGGGAAGGAAAAGGGGGAGGATGTGCATGCAACTGATATCAGAAAGAAGGTGTGGAGAGCAACCTCTTACCCTCCTGGGGTCTCCTCTTACTCTTTTCTTACACCTTTAAACGGGGAAAGGAGAAGGGGAAGCATGCAAAGACCTCTTCCTCTGCTGGGATCTCCCCTTGCACCTTTCTTACAAAACTAAGGTTGCACACACACTTCTATCAAGCGGTAGATTCTGTAGGTCTGTTAATTAGCAAGCACTGTCCAGTGCCAAAGGGTGAAATAGCAGTTCCCTGCCTAAAATATGCCCGTGAGCAAACCCTCCGTACATGTTTCACTGGGGCCATCAGGGGAGTTTGAGTTGTGCCCTGGCGCAATCTCACTTCTCTCCTTCCCCCATCTAGGGTTGTAAGAAAAGAGGCAAGGGGAAACCTTTGGAGTGGAAGAGGTCTCTCTCCACACCTATGTATGACTGTTCATCAAAGTGAGTATTCACAAAATCAAGTTTTCCTCTGCTATTTTGGAAAAGTCCAATAGGTAGCCTGAAGCAAGACCGGGCAGAGACCACTAGACCTGGGTTGTATTGGGTAATCTTGGTACCTATGGATTCACCCTAAAATACCAATGGACCAACTCCCACCTGAATTTCTTGTGCATTTTGAGTCAAATTATAGATATGATTTGTACGTCTTAACAAAATAAAGTGACAGCGGTACCCCGGGTTTAATGAATCACACTTGTATTTTCTTTTAGCATAAATAGTAAAAGTTTACAATTTATTTCAATAAGGTGACCCCATACATGGACTATTTTTGGGTCATCAAATAGGGATGAGCGGACCGCTGGATGTCCAGGTTTGAAGAGTTCGTCTGAACTTTGTTTCAAAAGTTTCAAAATCGGCTCTGAGCTTGACCCCAAAACAACGAATCCAATTGAAGTCAATGGGGACTTTAAATATGGGGGCACTAAAATGGTTCTAAAAACGTAATAGAAAGGGCTAGAGGGCTGCAAAAGGCTCCAAGGTGTGCGTGAAAAGCAATGCAATTGTCCTGCAAACAAAAGTGGATAGGGAAATGACTTAAAATGACATAAAATACAGAAAAAATTATTAATTATTAAATTATTAAAAAATATCTTGAAACCAAGAAGCGGAGGACCAAATGGAGTAGGAAGTTGAGGAGGCTGTGTACATGGCAGTTTATATGGGAAGATGTGGCGGAGGCAGGGGAGGATGCCAACACTCTTTCTGTTTGTTTTTTCCATGTGTCCATCAATCCTGTGGTCAGGTTGCCTATGGGCCACACGTGACAGTTGGTGCCTTGTATGTCCTGGGTTAAAACGTGGTAAAAAAAATTTGTCTCAGTTATAGATCTCACACGTCCCCTAATCTGGGGACTATATATTAAAAGATTTCTACTCCTACTATAGTAAGAATGGATGCCAAAGGGGTGTTCAACATAAATTTCCAAAAAAATGGCCAGTGTCATAGACACATTCCACAGAAGAATATCCTCTCCTGCAACAGTTAAGGATGGATGAAGGGGTTGTTCCTAATTCTTTAAAAAATCATTACTTTCACAAACACGCTACACAGAATAATTTTCTTTCCCATTTGGATGGATTCAAAATGAGTCGTCTTATTAGTATTCTTATTTTTTTTTTTTGAACCACCAAACATTGGGAGATGGCAAAGAGAATGCACAAACTGCACTGGAGTACAACAATAGCTAGGTGCACCTGCTATACTTCTTTACTCTGCCAATATAAGAACAAAGCAATCTTAAGCCTGGAGACGGAGGTCCTAGTGGAGGAGGAGGCGGATGTGGCGGTGCAGGAGGAGGAGGTCAACAACCTTTTTTTTTCTTTTTGATTTGTAGATGCCCCAAAACATTGGGAAATAGCAAAGAGAACGCACAAACTGCGCTGGAGTACAACAATGGCTAGGTGCGCCTGGTAAACACTACCTCTCTACTCTGGCCAAGGTACAGACAAGTCCTGTGGGCATCCATGCCTGGTTCATTTTTATGAACGTGAGCTTGTCCACATTGGCTGTGAACAGACAGATATGCCTGTCTGTGATCACCCCCCTTGTCATGCTAAACACACGTCAGAAAATACAACTTGCTGCAGGGCAGGCCAGCACTTACAAGGCATAAAGGGCAAGCTCAGGCCAAGTGTCAAATTTGGAGACAGAACAAACAATTGTGTATCCGTGTCACAGATGCAAAAGAGGTGTTTGAGGTGTTCAATCAATTAACTGGTTGAATAACTGTTATATATCCCTTTGATGGTGGCAAGTACAGTGCTTTTTTAACTCAAAATTTAGGTGGGTCACACCAACCCAATTAACCGGCTAAATTACTGATATATATCCCTTTGATGATGGCAAGTACAGTATTTTTTTCAATACCAAATAAAGGTAGGTCACACCGACCTAATTAACCCCTTCGGGCCTGTTTTCACCTTCCTGCCCAGGCCATTTTTTGCAAATCTGACATGTGTCACTTTATGCAGTAATAACTTTGAAACGCTTTTACATATCCAAGACATTCTGAGAATGTTTTCTCGTCAAATATTGTGCTTCATGGCAGAAGTAAATTTATGGCAAAATATTCATTTTTATTTATAAAAAAAATACCAAATTTAACCAAAAATTTGGAAAAATTTCCAAATTTCAAAATTTCAATTTCTCTACTTTCAAAATACATAGTAATACCTCCAAATATAGTTATTATTTTACATTCCCCATATGTCTACTTTATGTTGGCATCATTTTATAAATGTCACTTTACTTTTTTCGGACGTTAGAAGGCATAGAAAATTAGAAGCAATTTTTCAAATTTTCAACAAAATTTCCAAAACCATTTTTTAAGCACCAATTCAGATATAAAGTGATTTTGAGGGGCTTACGTAATGGAAACGACCCATAAATGACCCCATTTTAGAAACACCCATCAAATTATAAAAAAAACTAATGTTACAAACTTTGTTAACCCTTGAGGTGTTCCACAAGAATTAAAGGAAAATGGAGGTGAAATTTCAAAATTTAACTTTTTTGGTAGATTATTCATTTAAAAAAATATTTCTTGCAACACAGCAAGGGTTAACAGCAAACTAAACCTCAATATACATTACTCTGATTCTGCAATTTACAGAAATACCCCATATGTGGTGGTAAATGTCTCTATGGGTTTTTGGCAGTAGGAAAGGAGCGCCATATGGATTTTAGCGCCATATAGATTTTAGAGGCAGATTTTGCTAGAATGGTTTTTAGGCACCATTTTGTAATTGAGAGACCCTGACATACCCCTACAGTGGAAACCCTCAAAAAGTGACCCCATTTTGGAAACTACACCCTTCAAAGAATATATTAAGGGGGGTACTGACCACTTTGACCCCCTAAGCGTTTTATGGAATTTGGAAACACTTGGCTATGAAAATGAAAAGTTTCATTTCTTCCAATAAAATGTTGCTTTAGACCCAACTTTTTCATTTTCATAAGGGGTAACAGGAGAAAAGCACCCCATAATTTGTTCCCCCTTTTTCTCCTGAATACGGCAACACCCCATATGTGGTGGTAAACTGCTGTGGGGGCACATGGCAGAACAGGAGGAGCGCCAAATGGATTTTGCATAACAGATTTTGATGGATTGGTTTGCGGGAGCCATTGATTTTTATTTTTTTGAGTTATTGTCTCATGTGGTGGCTCATTTTTTGCGGGATGAGGTTACGTTTTCATTGGTACCATTTTGGCGTACATAAGACTTTTTGATCGCTTGGTATTACACTTTTTGTGAGTCAAGGTGAAAAAAATAGCTGTTTTGGCAGTTTAAAAAAAAGAATTACAGCATTCACCTGAGGGGGCAAATCATGTGATATTTTTATAGAGCAGGTTGTGACGAATGTGGCGATACACAATATGTCCACCATTTTTATTTTTACACATTAGATGCATTTTTAACAGATTTAAATCTTGTTTTTGTGCTGCCATTTTCAGAGAGCCATATTTTTTTATTTTTTGGGCGATTGTCTTAGGTAGGTTATCAATTTCTGCGGGATGAGATGAAGTTTTGATTGGTACCATTTTGGGGTACATATGCTTTTTTGATCGCGTGGTATTACACTTTTTGTAAGGCAAGAGGAAAAAAGGGGCTGTTTTGGCCTAGTTTTTGAAAAAAAATTTTTTTACAGCATTCACCTGGGAGGCCGTCTCATGTAATATTTTTATAGAGCAGGTTGTTACGGACACGGCGATAGCCAATATGTCTACCGTTTTTATTTTTATTAAATTTTACACATTAGATTTTGGGTTAAATACGCCTTTTTGATCGCCTGCTATTACACTTTTTGTGAGGGAAGGTGACCGAAAATTGCTTGTTTTTTTTTTCTGCGTTTATCTGGCGGGGTGGATGATGTGATATTTTCATAGAGCCCGTCGATACGGACATGGCGATACCTAATATGTATACTTTTCTTTTTTTCCTTTTTTTTTACAATTTTTTTAACTTTATTTTGGGAAAAGTTTTTTTTTTTTACTTTTTTTTCACTTTTTCATCCCCCCCCCACACTTTTAGGGGTCTGACCCCCTTTACAATGCATTACAATGCTTCTGCATTGTAATGCATTGGCTGTAAGTGTATTACTCAAAGTAATACACTTTCAGCCTGCTTCCTATGAGATCCAGGGGGCTGGATCTCACAGGCTTGCAGGGATGGCAGCCACAATGCCTAAGGAAGGCATCGGGCTGCCATCGGTCCCTGTCACAGCAGCATGGGGACCCGATGGACTCTCTCTGCCCACACCCGCATCGCATGTGCCGTGGTCAGCTCTGACCACGGCACATTGAGGGTTAATACGCCTGCATCGATGTTTTCACCGATGTGAGCGTACACAGCAGGGGTCCGGCTACTGGAAACAGCCGGCCCCCTGCAGCTGATCAGGCAGGCGCAGCTCCTGCACCCACCCGATCAGTGCGACATAGTACTACGGTGCCGGGCGTCAAGCCACTTCACGCAGCGCTGTACTATTATGGAGCTGGGCGTGGAGGGGTTAACTGGCTGATTAACTGTTACATATTCCTTTTACAGTAGCAAGTACAGTGCATTTTAAACAAAAAAAAGTAGGACACACTGACCCAATTAATCGGCTGAAGAACTATTACTTTATTATATTATTATTATATCCCTTTGATGGTGACAAGTAAAGTGTTTTTTGAACCCAAAATATAGGTCGGTCAAACCGACCCAATTATCTAGCTGAATAACTATTATATATTCCCTTTGAAGATGGCAAGTACAGTGTCTTTTAACTATAAAAAAGGTAGGTCACACCAACCCAACTAACCTGCTGAATAACTATTATATATCCCTTTGACATTAGCAAGTACAGTGTATTTTAAACAAAAAAAAGGTAGGACACACTGACTCAAATAACCGGCTGAAGAACTATTATATATTCCTTTGACAGTGGCAAGTAACATTTTCTTCACAAAAAAATAGGCATGTCTCACCCACACAACTTTGGTTGGGGTAGAATCGATTTGGGTCCAACTCAACCTCCAGACCTTAAAAAAGAGCTGGGTCTGTCCAAGGCTATAGCTATTACTCTTGATGTTTCTGCCAACATCAAAGGGTGTCGACAAGTAGTTCCAGAATACTTACCTGTCTGGAAATTGAGCTGCCCCACCCCCATTTAGATTTAGGTTCCTGAATAAGCCTAAATCTAAATAGGGGGAAGATCGTCATCACTATTGGTGGCTTTTAGAAATGAGACAACTTTTGAAAAATTTAATTTGCCAGCTTTGTAAAGATCACAAAGAAATGAGATTCTTTATGAATTAATGTGTCACAAATGGATATAAATCAGGTATACCCATGCCACTCTGCCTAGTCATATTCTTCCCACTTGGTGGCCCATTCTCAGTGTGAAGATAACCCTTTCATGACCTCCGACAGTAAATTTACTTAGGCAGCTAGACATTTAAAAACGGCACCCACTGGTACATGCAGTGGATGTAATGGGTGTCTGCTGTTTTGAAGAGCAAATGTTTATTATGCACAATCCGTGTTAGTAGATCTTCACTATTAAGGTTACTATTTTAGTGGAACTGCAATATGGGGGATCAGTGTTTCCGGTGGAGTATTGTTCCAAGACGAAAAGAAAGACGGATGGTATGAAAGAGTATGAGACATATCAGATCAGAGGAGGTGGAGGAAGAAGCATCCTGTATGTAATGAATACCACACTTTGCAGCCCTGCCTGACGTCAACTACGTCGCGCCCACGAGATAGTAGTTACCAAGATGGAGCACGTAAGGTCAGCTTGGTACTGTTTACACAGATGCCTCCTGTCCATGCAGCTACAGTAAGGCCCGGAAAGTGAGAGGAAATGAGAGCTTTGGGATCCGGATCTCAGGAGACTCGCGATTGGCTGGGCAACTGGAGTTGGAGCTGGAGCATTTGTAGCTGGTTCACGGCCTGCTTGAGCCATTCTGCAGCTTGCTCACGATGTTCTGCAGCATCTGCTTGCTCGCGATGTTCTGTAGCTGCCATAAGGGTGTCGAAGGCAGCCTGATCTCCTGTCTGGAACCAGTCCAGGGCAGCTTGTCGGAGAGCAGCCAAGCCTGCCTGACTGAGGGGATGGGTAGGTGGAGAGCGGCCCACCGTGGGCCTGACCACTGGCAACTGACTCCTTGGGGAGCTTTGGCTGTGCTCCCCCTCGCCTTTCAGAAAGTTTCCTTCCACCTCCTCTTGGTCCCTCATCTGGACTGCATCCTTCCCTCCACCATTCATAGCATTGGCTATCTCCTTTGCTTTGCTTGTTGTAATACTGGCCATCATTGTTACCGATAATCACTGGCACAGACTGCAACCTGATGCACACACACTATTTGCACTCAAACTATCTAGTGTTGAGCTGGTCTTTAGTCTCCAGATGCTTAAGCTACTTCTTATAGTCTTTAGTGTCTGGGAGTATGGGTCCCACAAACACAAACACTAGTATCTCCATCCCACTTTGCTGTCACCAATATGTGACGAATTTCAAACCTCGCAGCCCTGCCTGATGTCAAATACATTGAGCCTACAAGATATGGTTTTAAAACTGGTTACCAAGACGTGATGTTACGCCCTCCCTGGGAGCACATAAGGTCACATTGGTACAGTTTACAAAGACACCTCCCGTCCACGCAGTTACAGGGAGGCCCGGGAAGCGAGAGGGGGTGGTTCATGCTGCCTTCGGTGTAACTCCACATTCGCTTACAATCCTGACAAGCTGAAAGAGCATTTTCACTGCCCTAGTGAAACAGTGCTTTCTCAGCCCGGTTGACTGCCACCATTTCCCCGTTTAATATAAGCCCAGTCCCCTAACGGTCCGCTAACAGTAGCGTATAACTATGTTGAAACATGGACGCTGGGATTAGTGATGGAGATACAAAAATAGCACAATATTGAATTATATATTTACTTGCCTTCTAGGCACACTAGACATGACAGACACAGAGAATAGATACAGTGGTTGGATGTGCAAATACAGCTGGTATGATACAACAGAACAATAGTCAGTTATTAGGTGGATGAGTAGTCTGTTGGGTGATGGTTAGTCTTGGGTTGCTATAATGCTTGGCTGTAGTCACATGGGGCAGTTCACTCCTCCTCCCTGGTCCTGGTAGCCAAAACCCATTATGGCCCATAGCTCCAGACCACAAAATCACAGGTATATGGTTCTGGGACCAACGGATCTGACTGGGTTCCAGCTTTAGGTGGGAACCATACATGGTGCTGTTATTTGGTTTCTGCTGGGACATCACTGTATCTCTCTTTCCTGGTATCCTACCACCAAACTACGACTAGGGGCATATCCGCCTTGATCCCAGAGTCGTAGATATGTGACTAGTTTGTGCCTGTGACTGACAGGCAAGTCATAATTTCTTATGATCTCCTGGTTTCCTGTAGGATGACTTGGCCTCCATGCTGGCTAATAGAGGTGTGAATTTGTACACATGTGGCCTGATTGAATCCAGGACCCTTGCAGAGTTTAACCCTGCTGCTATCTGACAGCAAATGTCTGGAATAAGATCATAATTCCAAATTTCTCGCAATCCCGATAATACATATATATATATATATATATATATATATATATATATATATTTCTTTGTATCGCATAGTTTATTTCTCTAAGGTCTTATCTTTCTTTTCTATCTTTTTTTCTATCTTTTCTATCTTTTTGTCATCTTTTATTTTATAGCTAACTATATATATAGTTAGCTATAAAATAAAAGATGAAAAAAGATAGAAAAGATAGAAAAAAAGATAGAAAAGAAAGTTAAGACCTTAGAGAAATAAACTATGCGATACAATTATAAGCATTGTTTCTCCTCCTGGGTAATTATAAATCTCTGATCATCACCCTGGATTGTCCCAGCACAGTATAAATCTCCTACACAGCTCCCGTTCACTTCCAGTAAAGAATTTTACATTAGGACAAGCCTGCTGTTACTACACTGGTAAGTCCTCCTGACAATTATATTGTAAATTAAATTTAGTGAATTATTCTACTAAATGGATCAGGTCATTCAATTGCTAAAAGACATTTTGCTAACAAACGATTTTCATAAAACCAAGGGTCTAAATATTTTTTTTTTTATTTGTACAGGATATTACAATGTCAGAATTTTGTGCCACTTACTTTTCTGATGCTTTCATTTTATGCTGTGTATCTTTTTTTCTTTATTATTTTTTATTAAATAAAATGTCATTATGTTTATACTTAAAAAATTAAAATAAAAAATCCATGACTGAGGCTTTGATTTTATTTTACTTTTTTCTACATATGTGTAACATAGCAGAAATGAGCTGAAAACCTCCCGAGTGGATAAAGGAATCAATATCAGCCAAGCAGAAAAATACATTGCAGTAGGGAGAATCTTACATTATGCTTAAATTCAACCATTTACTCTCTAAACTGCAAAAACAACAGATTATATATATTTATTATATAATTATTATAATAATATATAATTTATTATAAACTTTTTGGTATTTGTTATTAAGTTGGACAGGGCCAAAAGATCTACAGTCTTTTTATTATACAGATTTGGACATGTATGAATTTGTGCTTCTGTTTTTATTTTTTGCAATAATATATTGCTTTTTCTAAATAGAAAACTTGCGTTTCTTTTTAATGCGTTAACCCCTTCCTTAATACAGCTTACTTTGTTATGTAAAGGGGTTTTCTAGTGTTATGTCCCATGGTGATATGTTCCCCAAACATGTTTGGCTTTTTTTTTTTTTTTTTGTGGGGGGGTGTTTTTTGCATTGTTCACTACATGATATTTGATATTTCAAATATATTATGTGGTACAGGATAATTATGGATTTACCAAAAATATATTGTCTGCTAATATTTAAAAAAAATCAAAATGCCTATGGTTTTATTGATTCATATTCTGAGACCCATAACTTTTTTATTTTTCTACCAGCATTGCTGAGTGAGGGTTCATTTTTTGCCAAGTAAGCTAAAGTTTTTATTGATGCCTTTGTGAGATACCTGGGACCTAGAAAATGTTTTGTTAAAAAAAATGACAATTAGATAGAATAGAATATAAAATAGAATATATGGTCATTGCGAACACAGTGATCTTTGGGTTTGTACTAGGGTTATATACTGCATATATAATGACAATATTTTTTTTAAATGTTTAATATTTTTATGCAAAAAATACACAAAACTTGTCGCATGTTGTAGCTTGTGCTGGTCATTGGGTTCAGGTTAGAGTATGTATTGTATATATAACGACAATATTTTGTTTAATGTTTAATACTGTTTTTTAGTGTTTATTTTTTTTCCTTTACTGTTTTCAATAACTTAATTCAACTTTTTTTTTCACAATTTATTTTCGGAAACTTGACCGCTTAGTGACCAGCCCGTTTTGGGTCTTACTGACCAAGCATTGTTCTTTCTTTTTTCATTGTTGCCTTCCAACAGCTATAATTTTTTTATTTTTCAATTTGTGTTGCTGCATGAGGCCTTGTTTTTGCAGGACAAGTTGTAGTTTTTAATGGTGTCATTTGTGGTACACAGAACTTTCTTACCTCTTTCTGGTAAGGAAATGAGAAAAAACTGCAATACTGTCACTGAGTTTTTACATTATAAATTTTGTGGCATTCATTTTTTGCATAAATGACATAATACCTTTATTCTTTGGGTCATTGTGATTGCAGTGATACCACATACATATCTTTTTTCCGTTTTACTACTTTTGTGCAATAAAACCCCTTTATTAAAAAAAGAAGAAAATCTTTGTGCATCGTCAGATGCCAAGGCCCATAACTTTTTTAAATTTTTCTTTCTATTGAGTTGTGTGAAGGCTTGGTTATTGTGGGATGACTTTTTAGGTTTCATTGGTATCATTTTGGGTAAGTAATACTTTTTGATTATTATATTTTTCCAGTGGCGGCCTGTAGGGGATAATCTGCATAATATTTCTGTAGTGCAGGCTGTTACAGATGTGGCGATAACATATAGGGAAGATTTTATTTTTATTTATCTATTTTTCATTGAAAGTGTGTTTTCAATGGGAAAAAGTTTGTTTTTTATATTCATTTTTTTACTTCTACTTTTAACCACTAAATAGTTCCACAAGAGGACTGAAATCATGTGGATGCTTATGTTATGCACTATAACTTTTCTGTATTACAGTGCATGGTCATTGTGACACTCTATTCCGTCCTACTACAGGCAAATGGTAAGCAGTCAGGCCATGGCAGGTCTGGGGCCCTTGCAGTCTATATGGTATATTGTATGACACTGAGTAGTATAAGGTAGTGTAATGCCAATACATCTACTTTACTTGCTGGACAATATTTGAAATATGCTAACTTTAGGGGAACTCTCTCACCCATAACTTTTTTATTTTTTCATTCACATAGCTATATAACTTTTTTTTTTTAAATGGACAAGATACACTTTCTAATGGCACCATTTACAGTTGCATATAATGCGGTGGGAATCAGAAAAAAATGTTGTCATTGTAGTTATACAACAAAAGTTAATTTTTGAAGTCCAGTACTGGCAACTCCAAGAAGATACCTCTGTTTGCACCATTATCTGAGGAAGTCTGGGTAATCAAAATTCCCATGTCACTATGTCTTTTTTGGAGTGTAGTCCACCATGTTGCTCAAACATAGTGACGGTGGTATGGACTATGGCCCTGTATAGCTTCCTTTAGCACTAAGCGCTGGCAGTCCTGTTTTCCTCTCATCCCTCTGATCAGTAACTTACATGGGAGTTTAGATATGAATAGGACTGCCAGCTAAGTTTGCTTGCTTTCTTGACACCAGATGAGGGCTTATGTATAGAAGATGATTTTAAGTTTTCATTGTCACCATTTTGAGGTATGGGCAAACTTTTGATCAATTTGATCTGTTTCTACAAATGTAGATCGATCATGGAATTACAAATGGAGCCCTTTTACCTCTGTAAGTCACTTTCTAATGATAGGCGAGTACCCGATCCACATGGCACGGAACAACTGTGAAGGACTTGTTCAGTGGTGGCGTGATAACATGGCACTGAAGAATAAGGCCTGTTAACAGCTTTTGTAAAAAGTTTTATTTGTAGTACTTATGGGGTAAACAGGAAAGAATCCTTCAAGTACCAGGTACAACCAATTAATCCCATACTGTATATTTGAAGTTACATGGTCACTTTCTTTCCTCCTCTATCTTCATTCTAATAAAATCTCGGATAAAGTCTTTGCTTTCTTCTAGAATAGAATGAAAACAGTAATGAATGAGACCTTTTTGAAATATTTCTACATTTTGCCATTTTCTGGAGAGACAAGGAATAAACCGCTCATCACCACTTTCTTCTTCTTCTTATATCTGGTCGGAGTCCTTATCAATTCCTCCATTATCACAGTCATTTGTCGGGACGTTCAGTTACATGAACCAATGTATCTCTTTATCTGTAATTTGTCCATTGTAGACATATTTTATACATCGGTCACGGTTCCTAAATTACTGCACATCTTATTGTCTGGAAATCACTTTGTCTCCTTCTCACAATGTTATACTCAGTTGTACTTTTTCTGTGCTGTTGCGGCTGCAGAGGATATTCTTCTCTTCATTATGGCTTATGACCGATATGTCGCTATCTGCCTCCCCTTACATTATCATCGGATCCTGAGTCGGAGAAATTGCATCCTGATAACTATTGGGATTTGGACAGCCGCCCTTTTAAATTCTCTAATATTTGTAACCTCAGCTTTGAACATGTCCTCCTGTCACTCTAACATTATTCACCAGTTCTTCTGTGATGCTAAGTCCCTAATAGAGACTACTTGTAAAACCACACCAATATTTTTTGTAGTAAGTGGTATAGAAATTTTGATTTTTGCCTGTATTCCATTGATATGCACATTTATTTCATATTTTAAGGTTTTCTCTGTCATCTTCAAGATGAAGACAAAAGAAAACCGGAAAAAGGCCTTCTCCACCTGCTCCTCCCATGTCACCGTTATCTCTGTGTACTATGGGACATGTGTAACAGTGTTTATGATGCCATCTTACTCTGATGTCATGGATTCTGTCTTCAGCATAATATATACCACTATAATCCCTATGATAAATCCTATCATATACAGTCTACAGAACTACAATGTACAGTCTGCATTGCTGGGGTTAGTGAGGAGAATGTGGTTTGAATAGAAACTCCTGATACAACTAAAGTGAATATCGGTGACTGGTGAGCGACTGAAACCCAAACACAAATTATTAGATACTTGGCCTTTTAAAGTGTATAAGCATTTTGCAATTAACACACCAGTACTTGGTATTGTACTTCTGATTTTCAATCCTTTGTTGCCCTGTAAGGCTGAGATAAATGTCATTATGGAGGAAATTTTTCATACAAATATCATTCATAAAAGAAATGCAACCTTTGTATTATTTTTGTTTTAATAAAATAATGTATAGTTTTTTAAATAAATTATTTAGAAAATGGGGCCAAAGTTTATCACTGAGTAATACTTATAACACTTGTCTGGGTTTCTCGGAAAAAGATTTACAAATAAGCTTTCCTTTCAAAAGAAAAAAATATTATGCCTCTAGATGCATGGTGCTGTAGCTACACAACTGAAGCATAACTTGGACTATAGCTAAAGTAGCATCTGATCTGTATATTGTCCCTCATCGATTCAGAGGAGCAAGAGCAGGCTTATCTAGGCGAGGATCTGCACTGATAAGGGGCAATCACCAAGAAAATGTAATTTGCAGATTAGGTACTGGATTAGCTATTACCCAAATTATGCAATTTACAAGGACTAGTTAAAAGGAAAGCTACCTCCTAGCTCTAATAACTTACAGGAAAGCTACCTTACATATGATAGCATCAGAGTTTTAGCTTTCCTTTCCTTTTGAAATGGAATCTTTTCCCAGAAACGCAGAGAAGTGCTGCTTGACCTATACGCTTCTTCATGCCTATTAGGAGCTGTCAATAAGTAGAAATTGTATCACCTGGTTCCTGAATAAGGTTTTTCAGTTAGCTAAGCCAATTCTCTCTGCTCTGCACTGATAAGGGGAAATCACCCTAAAACAACGGTATGTTGATGAGACACTGGGTTAGCTAATATCCAAGTTATGTTTGAAGGTATGTTTAAACTATATATATATATATATATATATATATATATATATATATATATGACAAAAGAGCAGCAGCACAAGTCTTGAATAGAGATGGTGGTGCAATCCCTCACGGCTAAGGATATTAAGCCTGATTCATAGAATAATGGAGAACGAGGCAGCACTCGGATGTGGTGAAAATAGTGGACCTTTATTCCAGACAATGCGGCGGCTGCTATAAAACTCAACTTTCTTTTCAGATTGGGATGAAAGCTAAATTGCACATCTCTTTCTCATGAGGACTATTAGATTAGAATCAACGCCTAATTAAATTCTTTATTAGAGATGAGCAAGCATACTCGTCCGAGCTTGGTGCTCGCTCGAGTATTACGGTACTCGTAAGTGCTCGCTGCTCGGACGAGTATCTCGCCATGCTCGAGGAAATGGCAACTTCCGCATCGTGCTTTTTTGGCGCCTATAAACTCAGCCAATCACAAGCCAGGAGACTCTGCGGTACACCCAGCATCACGTGGGGCCCTTACATGTCGATAGCAGGGGTTGGCTGGCCTGATCAGGTGACCCTGGAATATACTAGTGACTGGCCGCGGTGCTCGGCTCAGATGCTGTCTGGATGTCGTTAGGGATAGAGCTGCTGCGTTTCAGGGAGAGTGTTAGGGCCTGCATTTAGTTCTCTGTTAGGCAGGAATCACCCACAAAGAACCCAACAGCCCTTCTAAGGGCTACATAATTTTTTTTTTTTTTGTCTCCTGGCTTGGCTGGCTGGCTGGCACTAGTAGTGCAGCTATCACCATATATAACCCCTTTTTTTAATTGTTATATCTCAGTGATACAAATCCATTGCACACAGCAGTGTGGAACCATTCTGTGTGTCACAGTTCAGTACACTCACTATTTTCTGTCCAGGTGACACTTTCTGTACGTCACTTAATCCAACCTGGTCTTTTGCTGTCACGTATATAGCTTGATCACAAAAATCTCTGTGCGACATTTGTCTGGGTCGCAGTCAAAATAGCCACCATTAACAGGGTGTGAGTTAGGTCTACGATAGTTTCTGAACGTCACGTTCCAAAAAAAACAAAACATAAAAAAATATATATTAAAAAAATATGTAAAAAAAATAGTTTTTTTTGTTGTTTTAGCTCAGTGATACGAATCCATTTCACACAGCTGTGTGGAACCATTCTGTGTGTCACAGTTCAGCTGTCCACTCACTCCATTCCGTATTTTCTGTCCAGGTGACACTTTCTGTACGTCACGTAATTCAACCAGGTCTTTTGCTCTCACGTATATAGCTTGATCACAAAAATCTCTGTGCGACATTTGTCTGGGTCGCAGTCAAAATAGCCACCATTAACAGGGTGTGAGTTAGGTCTACGATAGTTTCTGCACGTCACGTTCCAAAAAAAAAACAAAACATAAAAAAAATATATAAAAAAAAATATATAAAAAAATAGTTTTTTTGTTGTTTTAGCTCAGTGATACAAATCCATTTCACACAGCAGTGTGGAACCATTCTGTGTGTCACAGTTCAGCTGTCCACTCACTACAATCCGTATTTTCTGTCCAGGTGACACTTTCTTTACGTCACTTAATTAAACCAGGCTGAACAAGTTTGTGGGTTTCAGTACAGCAGGCACATTTATTTTTTATTTTTTATATAATACACTTATATACAGAAAATGTTGAACCCCAGGGCTAAGGGTCGAGGACGAGGGCGTGGGCGTGGGCATTCAATTACTGCAGAGGGCAGAGGCCGTGGTCCTGGGCAGGGTGAGACAGTACCTGCTGATGAAGGAGCAGGGGAACGCCGCAGAGCTACACTCCCTAGCTTCATGTCTCAACTTACAGGGACATGTGGTAGAGGACTGTTGAAACCACAACAGTGCGAACAGCTGATGTCGTGGATTGTGGACAATGCTTCAAGTAATTTGTCCACCAGTCAGTCTTCCATGCAGTCCACCCACATTACCCAAGGGAGCACTCCTCTGGCTCCTCCACCTCAACCTCCTTCCCCCCAGTCAGCCCCCTCCCAGGAAAATTTGGAATGCGATCCGGCATACTCTCAGGAACTGTTTTCTGGACCCTTCCCAGAGTCACAAACCACTTCTCAGGTTGCTGCTGACATCGTTCCCGATGCCCAAGTTTTCCAACTGTCGCAGTCTGTGGGTGATGATGATGACAATGTTGACTTAGTGGAAGAAGTTTGTAAAGAGGTGTCGGACGATGAGGAGACACGGTTGTCAGACAGTGGTGAGGTTCTTGTCAGGGCAGAAAGTCCAAGGGGGGAGCAGACTGAGGAATCGGAGGATGACGAGGTGACTGACCCAAGCTGGGTTGATATGCCGAGTGAAGACAGTGCTTCTGAGGTGGAGGCGAGTGCTGCACCAGAACAGGTTGGAAAAGGCAGTGGTGTGGCCAGAGGGAGAAGCAGGGCCAGAGCTGGTGCATCAGCAGCAACTGTTTCACGTAGTGAAGCTCCCGTGGCGAGGCCTAGATGTTCGCAAGTCTGGAGGTTCTTTAAAGAAAGTGAGGATGACCGATGGACTGTGGTGTGCAACCTGTGCCACACCAGGATCAGCAGGGGTGCCACCACTACTAGCCTAACCACCACCAGCATGCTAAACACCCCACTCAATGGAACCAAGGCCGTTCACCACCTCCTGCGGGTCACACCACTGCTCCTTCCCCTGTGTCACTTGCTGCCTCTGCTAGTCAACCCCCTGCGTCACTCGCTGCCTCTGCTAGTCAACCCCCTGCCCAGGACCCCGGCACGAGCGCCTCCCACCGGAAAACCACACCTTCGCCTCCACGATCCTCCACAGTGTCCACCAATGTGTCCCAGCGCAGCGTTCAGCTGTCTTTACAGCAGACGCTGGAGCGCAAGAGGAAATACAGTTCCAACCACCCACATGCCCAAGCCCTCAACGTCCACATCTCCAAATTGCTGAGCCTGGAGATGCTGCCCTATAGGCTGGTAGAGACCGAGGCCTTTCGCAATCTCATGGCGGTGGCTGCCCCTCGGTATTCGGTCCCCAGCCGCCACTATTTTTCCCGATGTGCCGTCCCATCCCTACACCAGCACGTGTCACAGAACATCATCCGTGCCCTGACCAACGCTGTTTCTGAGAAGGTCCACCTAACCACGAACACGTGGACAAGTGCTGCCAAGCAGGGACACTATATCTCACTGACGGCACATTGGGTTAACTTGGTGGAGGCTGCGACCGAAAATGACCCTGGGGCCGCTCATGTACTGCCCACACCGAGGATTGCAGGGCCTATCTCGGTCATGGTCTCCCAGACATACTATGCCTCCTCCTCCTCCGACCCATCCTCCTCCTCCTCCTCCACCGAATTACCATCCGTGGGCACTGCGCCTTCAGTCGGTAGCTCAAGGCGCAGCAGCAGTGGCGTGGGTAAGCGCCAGCAGGCGGTGCTCAAACTGCTGAGCTTATGTGACAAAAGGCACACCGCCCAAGAGCTGTTACAGGGCATCACGGCGCAGACCGATCTGTGGCTGGCACAGCTGAACCTCAAGCCAGGCATGGTTGTGTGTGACAATGGGCGTAACCTGGTGGCGGCTCTGCAACTCGGCAGACTGACACATGTGCCATGCCTGGGCCACGTGTTCAATCTAATAGTTCAGCGGTTCATCAAGACATACCCCAATCTGTCTGATTTGCTCACCAAGGTGCGCCGCATCTGTGCGCATTTCCGCAAGTCGACCACAGATGCTGCCACTCTCAGAGCAGCGCAGCGCCGCCTACAACTGCCCGCTCACCTACTGTTATGCGACGTGCCCACGAGATGGAATTCAACATTAAACATGTTATCCAGAGTTTACCAGCAGCACAGAGCGATTGTAGACTGCCAGATGTCAACTTCCACCAGAACTGGTAGTCAGGTCAGTCAGATTCCTCAAGTCTACAATGAGGAGTGGATGTGGATGTCTGATATCTGCCAGGTGTAGAGCAACTTTGAGGAGTCAACACAGATGGTCAGCGGCGATGCCGCCATTGTCAGCCTCACCATCCCGCTGCTTTGCCTGTTGAAAAACTCACTGCTCAGCATGAAGTCGGATGCTTTGCGCTTGTCACAAGAGACGGAGGAGGAAGGTCGCTTGATAGCTAGAGCACCCTCTGGTCTGTTTCTCAGCGCGTATCAGAGGAGGGGGATGAGGATGAGGAGGAGGAGAATGTTCGTGAGACAGAAGAGGGTACCAGTGCTCAGTCCTTATTAACTGTTGAGCGTGTATGGGCTGAAGAGGAGGACTTGGAGGAGGAGGAGGAGGAAATGGAGAGTCAGGCCAGTGAGGAGAGGGAATTCTTGCGTGTTGGGACTCTGGCACATATGGCAGACTTCATGTTAGGCTGCCTATCCCGTGACCCTCGCGTTAGAAGAATTTTTTCAAACACCGATTACTGGGTGTTCACTCTCCTGGACCCACGGTACAAGCAGAACCTTTCCACTCTTATCCCTGCAGAGGAAAGGAGTATGAGAGTGAATAGATATCAACAGGCCCTGGTGCACAAGCTGAAACAATTCTTCCCATCTGACGCCGCTAGCGGCAGAGGGCATGGTTCTGTGGGTCAAGTAGCGGGGGAGAGGAACCGAGCAGGCAGCTTGTCCAGCACTGGCAGGGGAACGCTCTCCAAGGCCTTTGCCAGTTTTATGTCACCCCAGCAAGACACTGTCACCTGTCCCCAGTCTAGGCAGCGTAGGGGGGAGCTGTACAGAAAGATGGTGAGGGAGTACAAAGCTGACCATACCAACGTCCGTAGCGATCACTCTGCTCCATACAACTACTGGGTTTCAAAGCTGGACACGTGGCCTGAACTGGCGCTGTACGCCTTGGAGGTGCTGGCCTGCCCTGCCACTAGCGTGCTGTCAGAGCGGGTATTCAGTGCAGCTGGTGGCGTCATCACCGATAAGCGTACACGCCTGTCAACTGACAGCGCTGACAGGCTGGCGCTTATTAAAATGAACAAAGCCTGGATTTCACCGGAATTCAAATCTCCTCCGGGGGAAAGCAGCTAAAGATTAACATTACTTATGTATCCGATTCCTCTTCTCTACTCCTCCTACTCCTCCTCCTCCATGTCGTCTTTGCCTAACGCTGACTAAAAAAACGCCATTTTTTAGAGGTCCAACTGGCACTCTTTTACCACAATTTTTCAGGAGGGCCACCTGCAGGCCCTCTCTTAAAACAATTTTTCCGG
This sequence comes from Rhinella marina, assembly GCA_900303285.1. Lineage (NCBI taxonomy): Eukaryota > Metazoa > Chordata > Amphibia > Anura > Bufonidae > Rhinella > Rhinella marina. The sequence goes on from ONZH01020135.1 coordinate 20,393, forward strand.
AGGTCTACCTACAGGCCCTCTCTCCAAACAATTTTTCCGGAGGTCCACCTACAGGCCCTCTCTCCAAAGAATTTTTCCGGAGGTCCACCTACAGGCCCTCTCTCCAAGCAATTTTTCCGGAGGTCCACCTACAGGCCCTTTCTCCAAACAATTTTTCCGGAGGTCCACCTACAGGCCCTCTCTCCAGTTCCAGTTTCCAGTTTTATTTGCGCAAACTGCGTAAATTTTTTTTTGGGATAGGTGTGAAAAATAATATTACCTGCGTATCTATATTGCCCAACATTGGGTACGGTAGCAACAAGAAGACCAAACACATGCTGCCCACAGGGTTCCGCAAATTCCTGGTCCACAATGTCAGGGAGCTCGAGGTTCTGTTGATGAGCAACAAGTCCTTCTGTGCAGAAATCGCCCACAACGTCTCCTCAAAGAACCTAAAGACCATTGTGGAGAGAGCGGCACAGCTCGCCATCAAAGTGACGAACCCCAACGCCAGACTGCGCAGCGAAGAGAACTAATAAATATCTCTGTGGTTATTTTTGCTAAATAAAAGTTAAATAAACACAAAAAAAAAAAAATGATCTGTTCCTGTGCCTTATCCACCCAAGTTGAATCTCTCCCATCATGAGAAAGTCCCCCCAAGGAGTCCCCACTGTAAATTGCTTCCCATGCAACTACCTCACCCCCCGACACCTGTGTCTCGCCATTGTCCACCACCTCCTCAGACAACACTGGTAAATCCCCACTGTCAGCACACGGAGACTGCAAAAGGTCTTGCGAATTGGGGCAGAGAATGTTCTGGGGTAGCACATCAGAGAAGGGGTGACTATGGGGTTCCAGGGAGTACGTGACCACATGCAATCTCCATCTAAAAAGTCATACTGAGGCTTACCACCATGCTTTACACTGCAATCTTATTACTGAGGCTCACCACCATGCTTTACACTGCAATCTTATTGAAAGACAGACAATCAGGGGTTCACCGCCAGGTTGTCAGGCAGCATTTTTAAGTGGGTCACCATTACCATGTCCCTGAAATTTGGCGGTGATGGACCTTCGTTGCACCTATTTGGGTGCTTCCCTAACATGTGATGGGCATGTGCCTCACCTTTCTTGGTCTGGGTGAGCACAATTGCCATGAGGGTAACCACCAGGCTGTTGCCTGAGAATTTGGGGTAATGGTGAGATAAGGCAGCCTCAGAGGCATCCATGCATGCTGCCCCTGCTGTTTCCTGTCCATTTCCGTGGTGTTTCCATCATTTTCTGAGGTTTCCAGGTTTTCACCCAGCCTTCCCTAGGCAGAGCCTTGGTCCCCTGCAAAAAATGCTCGAGTCTCCCATTGACTTCAATGGGGTTCGTTATTCGAAACGAGCACCCGAGCATCGGGAAAAGTTCGACTCGAATAACGAGCACCCGAGCATTTTAGTGCTCGCTCATCTCTATTCTTTATCTATTAATCGAGGTGGACACCGTGCTAATAGTAGAAGTAGATAGCTCATTCATCCCAATTTGAGAATCAAGGCCTAACATAATTGCTTATCTATTAAACAAGGTGGACACTATTTAATTAAATAGCTCCGCACAGGGATTGATGCAAACATCACTGTCTCCTATGGATCCCTTGAGCTTTAGATTAAAGTGCCTTAACTTTACCTGCAGTCTCCCTATGCTCTCTCTAAGGTGTGTAAAACTCTCCCTGTGACCTCACTACACTGTCCTGGCATTTTCTCTGCTCTCTTACTATCCAATATTCCACAATTAAAAGCGTTTAGCAACACTATGCCTAGTGCTTGTCAAGTCTATCCCCATGCTCAGTTCACAGTGAAATGAAGGCAACTGTGTTGGATGAGGCTTTTAAAGGACTGTGACATCACAGGGGCCGGCTAGATGCTGATTGGCTGTGTACATGGCATTGTGGATTATCTCTCCCGGGATTTTTACCTTCACTTTGTAACAGGTGTAGCCACCATTTGAGAAAAAAATGATGCATTACTACGAAGCGCTAGGAAGTTTGGATTTGTTTTGAATCAAACTTAGGGTGCACAAGTAGCAGCAGAAGAAGAGGGCATGGTAACAGCTGAGCAACAGACCAGAGCTAGCACTGTCAACCAGCTGTCTAGTTTTGACCAACAATCCAGCAGTACTGGAATGGTTGACTTACTGCACAACATTATCTCAGGTGATGACAGACACACACAACAAGGAATCCATGGGTTTCTCTGACACCATTCTTAATTTGGCATGGCCCAGGAACTGCTTCTGTGCACTCACCTGTCCTGAATCTGCCTCTTGCTTTTGTTGCTTCTTCTGCTAGCCAAGTAATGATAGCAGCTTTCTCTGTTATGCTTTTCAGATTAAATATGAATGTCATAGCAATTGACCAAGATGCATGTTGTGATTACGCTCAACCTGTAGTGTCCCTGCTGCCTCCCTATTCTCTCCCTTCAGTCTCAAAAAACTCTCCCTATGTCCGCCCTGCATTCTCCCTATCCAATATTCTTTTTTAAACAGTTTTCAGCAACACTATATCTAGTGTATAAACGCTTGCCATGACTCTTGCTATGCTCAGCTAACGTATGGTATTTGTATGGTATGGATGATATTTGCTCACTCCTCCAGTATTTCACTATCAAGCTTCTGGCTGCAGTGAGCACTTAGTTGGTCACCTATTGACAACTGGTTGGAAGTTCCATGGATATATCTAGCAGTGCCAATTCCAGTGATGGTCTGACATTTATTGAACATGCATTAAATCCTATATTAATTGAAAAATTGCAGACCACCAGGCCATCAGTTTCAGATGAAGCTATTCGAGGCCCCACAATTTTATCAGCAAGCATCATTATGGCTAGTGGAAAACTTACACAATTATTCTGGAACTAATTACTAACTCAGTCCTAGATGATTTATGTTGTGAGAATGTTTCCAAGACCATTAAGAGGCCTGTGGCCATTCTATGATTGTGATGCAATTTTACATATCACATTCCCACTTATACATATGTGGAAGCTTACCTCCACCTATCGTGGACAATAATTTTCTATAGATAATCCAAATCCCCCCCCCCCCCAAACATATCTATCTAGATGCACAAATCTATTAAAGGACAAAAAAATTAGTGGAAGGTTTTTCATAATGTTCAATAATCATACTGATTTAATATTTTGCAGTGATATCTCCTCCTCTCTGTACAAACACATTACTTACATATTCTGAACAAACAAGTAACAGTATCACATATAGATATTGATTCATTTAAAAAAAATTCTGTTCCATCCCAACAGCAAACAAAAATATACGTCCTTCAGCGATTTAAACCTAGACATTGATGTATCCCATTGCTAGTGTAATGCGCCAGAGTGAAGTTACTATTATTTCACTCCGCTACTTGCTAACACCAATGTCATTCTTGTATTTAGTTCCAGGTCATTCACAAGTGTGCACGGATCTTACTCTTGAAACTGTTTTGTTCCTTAGATAGAATGGAACTCACCAGCCAGTTCTTCTTCCCACCAGAAGGGAGGGGCAGAAGTTCTAGTTTATTCAAGTCTAGTTTAAACAGTGAAGGGTAAGCCTGGGCACAGTCACCAGATATGCCTATAACAGCCAGTGCAGGCTAAGATATAGCAACCAGAGGAAAGTGTTCTTTGGTTGCCAGAAGATATAAGAGCCAGAGGAAATTATTCTTCGGCTAGAGCTGGAGCCACCAAAGGGAAGTAGCTTGTAGAGCACCGGGGCTCCATGCAAATTTAGTTTACTCGGTGTCAGGAGGGGGATAACAGCCCAAGGCACCCCAATCCAAGGATACCAGAAACAACTGAAAGTCCAGTAACCAGACCCTAGCAAAGTTTAGCAAAGCAGAGAGAAAGAAAGCAATGTGTTTGTCCCTCATCAGTGCAGAGCAGAGAATACTGACTTAAAAACCTCCTATTGAGGCATTCTGGAGAGACAGTACCCCCAAAATCCTGACCAATGCATCTCATCCAGTTAAACCAAAACTTCTGTTTCATTTGGCAGATAAATTTTGTAACAAATCTGATCAATTTTAATGTTTCTTATCTTTGCTTGTACTATTTTTGCAAAGTATTGCTATTTTAGAAAAAATGCTCATAGACATTGATTTCAACGTCCAAATTGCCATTAAATAAATTCTTAGAAGATAGATCTTAGTAAATCATAATGTCTGGACACAAGAGACAAGAATTTTGTGATATATTCATAAACATCTTTTTTCCTCCTGGGTAATTATAAATCTCTGATCATCACCCAGGATTGTCCCAGCACAGTATAAATCTCCTACACAGCTCCCGCTCACTTCCAGTAAAGAATTTTACATTTGGACAAGCCTGCTGTTACTATATTGGTAAGTCCACCAGATACTGACTTTTCTATTGTTTTTTTTTTTTTATTTGAACTACTACTGCTGCTAAATCTATCCAATAATGAGTTTATTTACTGAAAAAATCAGGGAAGAAATAAGCTATACTAATCCTTGGTTCTTGCAAATTTTAATTCAGAATATTATATTTTCAGTTTTCTTTAGACAATTTCTTGAATTATTTTGTAATTTGAATATTTGTAAACTAAATTTTAACAATATAGTAATATGCATATAATAATACACATATATCAAACATTTTTGGAAAATCAGTCTGTAATGTCAGCAGCGGTGTCTCCTGATATTGTTGTAGTTGTAAACCTACACTTAAAATGTGCAAGTGACAGCAATAACGCTTGGCCAAGATTTTACTGCAAACAAAATATAAGTATAATTAGTATAAGTCACACAGTGTTAGGTTTTATTTTACTGTTTTTCTGCTTCTAATACTGCAGAAATTATTATCTTTAATGATGCAGCCTAGTTTGGTGCTTAAGGCTATGTGATTTTTTAATTTAGTTTTTGATCTCCACATTTCACTGTTTGGTAGCGGTCAGCTTCTAAGTCCTTCTCCATCGCCAAGACATACTATTACAGCCAAAAGGGGTTAAATATCCAAAAAATATGTCTTCACTAGGGCAGAATAGCTGCCCTTATGACATAGACAAGTGCTAAAAATCAGAAAAAAAACAGATGTTTGTTGGGACAAGGTCTTAATGGGGGCAGAATGTACACCTATGATAATTGTTTTAAGAAAAAGTGGCTCGTTCTGAACTAGCCTAGAGCAATTCTTGCTTTTAGTTGAGAGCAGCAGCAGTGCAGCATTGGAAGGGTAAGGTAATAGTGGCACATGACCGCAACAGTAGTGGCAGCAAAAGGATCAGGTAGATGTAGAAGAACAACACATGCTTTTCTTTACTAAGTACAAAGGATGAGTTACAGTGTATCCAGCTGTGTCCTGTACAAGGTGCAATGTCTCTATTAGAGATGAGTGAAGTTTTGAAAAATTTGATCTGGCTGCGAATCACATTAAGCAGTTCAGGTGTTAATCAGGTTTAGGTGTTAATCGGGGGTTAAAAAAATCAAATTATACTCACCTCATCCACTTGCTCGCAGAGAGGCTGTCGGCTCCAGTCTTGAATAAAGAAAATCCGTCAAAGGACCTGTGGCGAGCAGGTTGGTGGGTTTTCTTCAATCGAGATGGGAGCTCATAGCCTTTCTGAGAGCAAGTGGATGAGGTAAGTATTTTTTTTATGTATTTTGCTTTGTAGTAAATTTAATTTTTCCTGAAATGTGGATTGAAGTCCACTTTGGATATTCAGTTCAGGTAACACTAGTTTCTATCCATAGATGATGAGTTATGGGGGCAGGCAAGATGGCATACAATAACACACTAAAGTAGTCCTTCTGTCTCTCCTGATTTGCCTGTCCTTGAAGAAGAGACCTCAGAGTCTCAAAAGCTTGCCACTTTATAACATCATGTATTTAATTTGGTCATTAAAGGGTATCAAATTACAATATTTTTTATATTGTTTCTCTTTTGGAGAGCATCAAGATGTCAGTTTAACTCTGACATCATTTGCTATTGCTGTCATTGCATTCAAGAGCTTAGGGAGGCGGGAGAGGAAGACAAAAAGCAAAATGTGATTTAAAAATATAATGAAAAGAGATAACATCTATTCCTAAAATAATTCTGACTCCTAGAAGACTAGAGGATGTTATATATCAATTTCCAGGGTAATTGAAGCCACTTTGGTTCGGGTAGAATTGATTCAGGTCTGAACCGAACTTCTTAAAAATTCAGCGACCCTGAACTGAATTGAATCTCTAAAGGTTTGCTCATCTTTATATCAGTGTGCTGTCATGCCAATGTCAGATGTCGGTTCATATACTATGTGGCTTCAAATAACATTGTCAGTGTAGCCTATTTAGAATGTTGGTTAATTTTGCGTTTAGGAAGACAATAAAAATAACAATTCCCAGGTGATCCTCGGATGATGTCAGAATTATGTTCTCATTACAGTGACATATATCCATGTTTTGTTTTGTTTTTGGGTCCAACTTTGGTTTTAAAAATTCAATTTGCCCATCTCTAAAACAAACCTTTTTTTAAAGATTTTTTTAAATCTAACATTGCTAGATCCACTGCCTTCTGATATACAGGGTGACTTGAAAGTCACAGGACACCCTTTTAATTAAAAAATAAAGGGAAAATTAAAATACCCCAATACCCCTAACAAGTAATGAGTTAGGGGGCCTATATTTTAGGCTAAGTCCGGAACATGGCCACCGTCTTGTAAGCTTCCATATAGCTCAAAAGTTATCAACGTAGAAAGTTCAAAACTTTTGTTGTTCGTTACAGGTAACTGAAGATGGAATCTCTTTTCAGCAACAGGGACAACACATTGAACATGTCAAATAGCTGTGTATCACAGTGAACGTTCTTTGTTGATGCTTTTTGAACCACAAGAGAAATTTCAAATCTGATTACAGCAATCAATTTCTGAGAAAATTGGTCTTCATTGATATGCTACATTGGAAAAATCTGGCCTTGATCCAAAATGGTGACTCTTTCAGACATAGTCTAAAAGTTAGGCACCCTACCCAATTACTTGCTGGGGTATTCAGGTATTTCATTTTCCATTTTTTTTCAGAAATAAAATAGGGCCCTGCGACTTTTGAGTCACCCTTTACGGTACTTCATTTACTTATTATGACATTCGTCTTCAGAGATTCTATTAGAATTTACAGGAAAAAGAGTACTCATCCAATAGATACCATTTTAAGTGAAAAAGGTAGATCAAACACTGGTGTTATCTTTCATGTCATGGATTTAGCAATGTGTTGAGGTTTCCATTACAAATGAAAACCATGGCAAAAGTGTGCACAAATTCTAAGTCCAGTAAACTATCAATATGGTCAATACTTATTACTTCACTAGCAAGTAAAATTAATAAAATAGTTTGTTCGGTGTGTAATAGGATGACACCTGTACTCCAAATAGTTGTTGTGCCAGTTGTTGGTGAAGAATCACACTAGCTAAAGGATTATACCACAATCCCGAAAATCTTTTTAGATCTTTTGTAACATGTTAAGGAAGTGGGGAGCAAATTCCTCTATATCAGGGTATGGTTCACTCATCACTAATATTAACCAATAAACCCAAATGGCATGTTACTAAATGAGTGGAATAGCCACCAGATTACAAGAGAAGACCAGCACATCACCTAGATTACTTGTTCCTTTATTTTTAATGACATTTGATACATGTTATGCTAAAATCTGTAACATATTTATCATACAGATCGGTCACTCTTGTATCATGAAAAAGTTGCAAACTAAGTGTCAGCAACTTTATTACGCCTCTTTTGTGCACTTCTAGTTACTTGGGCCAGCTTCACCTTCTCCACTTTCCCAGAAAAGGGAATAGCAAGGGCAAGGAAGTGGCCCCACCACATTAATCATCTCGTATGCCAGTTTTCTAGCGTGGAAGAAGATTGAAAGCTACACCACCCAGAAGCTGGCATAGATTCAATTCAGGTGCATGGACTGCCAGATGCTGTGCCTAATTTATGACGAGGCATATACTGCCAGGCTAAGATAAATCTGGCTTTTTTTGTTTCTTTCCTAGAACACTAAGAAGACACTAATGAAGAATGAGACTTATTTTCAATATTTTTACATTTTGCCATTTTCTAGAGAGACAAAGTATAAACCGCTCATTTCCACTTTCTTTTTCTTGATATATCTGGTCGGAGTCCTTATCAATTCCTCCATTATCACAGTCATATGTCTGGAAGTTCAGTTACATGAACCAATGTATCTCTTTATCTGTAATTTGTCCATTGTAGACATATTTTATACATCGGTCACTGTTCCTAAATTACTGCACATCTTATTGTCCGGAAATCACTTTGTCTCCTTCTCACAATGTTATACTCAGTTCTACTTTTTCATAGCAGTGGCGACCGCAGAGGACATTCTTCTCTTCATTATGGCTTATGACCGATATGTCGCTATCTGCCTCCCTTTACATTATCATCGGATCCTGGATAGAAGAAATTGCATCCTGATAACTATTGGAATTTGGGCAGCTGCCTTTTTAAACTCTTTACTGCTAGTATTGTCAGTGTTATACACGTCCTCCTGTCACTCCAACCTCATCCACCAGTTCTATTGTGATATTAAGTCACTAACAAAGACTACTTGTACAAGCTCACAAATGTTTTTTGTAGTCATTGGTATAGAAATGGTAATATTAGCATTTATTCCATTGTTTGGTACTCTTATTTCTTATGTAAATATTTTCTCCATCATCTTTAGGATGAAGTCAAAAGAAAGTCGAAAAAAAGCCTTCTCTACCTGCTCAGCTCATGTCACTATCATCTCTATTTACTATGGGACATGCTTAGCAGTGTATCTGATACCACCTTACTCTGATGTTATGGATTCTGTCTTTAATATAGTATTTTCCACTATCATCCCCATGATAAATCCTATTATATACAGTCTACAGAACTCCAAAGTACAGTCTGCATTGCTGGAGGTACTGAGGCAAAAGTGTTTTTGATATTCTTTCACTCATGAACACTGGTGACTTGTGAGCAAATAAAAACACAAGGTAGTAGAATGCTGACACCAAAAAAAGTATGACGTGAAATATTTCACCAATAATATTATAGCACTTGTTACATCTAACTGAATCTTATGTTGTTCTGCAAGAAAAAAATAATAACAGACAGAAGCTTTATCTTAAATTATTATTTCAATGATGCATAACCAACGTATTCATGATTCTATGATTAATATGTTTCACGTATAACCAAAAACATATGAACATAAAAGCGTCTGCCCGTGAAGACTAGAGATGAGTGAGCATACTCGTCCGAGCTTGATACTCGTTCGAGTATTAGGGTACTCGTAAGTGCTCGCTGCTCGGATGAGTATCTCGCCATGCTCAAGGAAATGGCATCTCCCACCTTTTAATTTTTGGTGGCTATAAACTCAGCCAATCACAAGCCAGGAGACTCTGCGGTAACAGCATCACGTGGGGCCCTACATGTCAATAGCAGGGGTTGGCTGGCCTGATAGGTGACCCTGGAATATACTAGTGACTGCCCGCGGTGCTCGCTCAGTTGCTGCCTGATTCCGTTAGAAGATCTGAAGTGTGATACAGGGAGAGTGTTAGG
>ONZH01020136.1:0-18391 GCA_900303285.1 Rhinella marina
CAGTGAGTTTTTCAACAGGCAAAGCAGCGGATGGTGAGGCTGATAATGGCGGCAGTGCGCTGACCAACTGTGTTGACTCCTCAAAGTTGCTCAACACCTGGCAGATATCAGACATCCACGTCCACTCCTCATTGTAGACTTGAGGAATCTGACTGACCTGACTACCAGTTCTGGTGGAAGTTGACATCTGGCAGTCTACAATCGCTCTGCGCTGCTGGTAAACTCTGGATAACATGTTTAATGTGGAATTCCATCTAGTGGGCACGTCGCCACAACAGTCGGTGAGCAGGCAGTTGTAGGCGGCGCTGCGCTGCCCTGAGAGTGGCAGCATCTGTGTTCAACTTTTGGAAATGCGCACAGATGCGGCGCACCTTGGTGAGCAAATCAGACTGATTGGGGTATGTCTTGAGGAACCGCTGAACTATTAGATTGAACACGTGGGCCAGGCATGGCACATGTGTCAGTCTGCCGAGTTGCAGAGCCGCCACCAGGTTACGCCCGTTGTCACACACAACCATGCCTGGCTTGAGGTTCAGCGGTGCCAGCCACACATCGGTCTGCGCCGTGATGCCCTGTAAAAGCCTTGGGCGGTGTGCCTTTTGTCACCTAAGCTCAGCAGTTTTAGCACCACCTGCTGGCGCTTACCCACGGCACTGCTGCTGCGCCTAGAGCTACCGACTGAAATCGCCGTGCCCACGGATGGTAATTCGGAGGAGGAGGTGGAGGAGGAGGAGGGGTCGTCTGAGGCATAGTACGTCTGAGAGACCGTGACCGAGGTAGGCCCCGCAATCCTCGGTGTCATCACCCACAGACTGCGACAGTTGGAAAACTTGGGCATCGGGAACGAGGTCAGCAGCAACCTGAGAAGTGGTTTGTGACTCTGGGAAGGGTCCAGAAAACAGTTCCTGAGAGTATGCCGGATCGCATTCCAAATTTTCCTTGAGGGGGCAGACTGGGGGATAGGAGGTTGAGGTGGACGAGCCAGAGGAGTGCTCCCTTGGGTAACGTGGGTGGACTGCGTGGAAGACTGACTGGTGGACAAATGACTTGAAGCATTGTCCGCAATCCACGAGATCAGCTGTTCACCACTGTTGTGGTTTCAACAGTCCTCTACCACGTGTCCCTGTAAGTTGAGACATGAAGCTAGGGAGTGTAGCTCTGCGGCGTTCCACAGCTCCCTCATCAGCAGGTACTGTCTCACCCTGCCCAGGACCACGGCCTCTGCCCCCTGCAGTAACTGAATGCCCACGCCCACGCCCTCGACCCTTAGCCCTGGGGTTCAACATTTTTTGTATATAAGTGTATGATATAAAAAAAAAAATAAACGGGCCAGGTGTACTGAAACCCACAATCTTGTTCAGTCTGTTTGAATTAAGTGACGTACAGAAAGTGTCACCTGGACAGTGTATACGGAGCGAGTGTGCTGAAATGTGACACACAGAAAGGTTACACGCAGCTGAGTAAAATGGATTTGTATCACTGAGCTAAAACAACTGAAAAAAAACTATTTTTTTTTCTAATTTTGTTTTTTTGGGAACGTGACGTGCAGAAACTATCGTAAAACTGACTGACACCCTGTTAAAGGTGGCTATTTAGACTGCGACCCAGACAAATGTCGCACAGAGAGTTTTTTGGATCAAGCTGTATACGTTATTGGTAGCAAATGACTTGGTTGTATTCTGTGACGTACAGAAAGTGTCACCTGGACAGTATATACGGATTGGAGCGAGTGTGCTGAACTGTGACACACAGAAAGGTTCAACGCAGCTGAGTAAAATGGATTTGTATCACTGAGCTAAAACAACAAAAAAACTAATTTTTTTTTATATTTTGTTTTTTATATATTTTTTTTCATTTTGTTTTTTTGGGAACGTGACGTGCAGAAACTATCGTAGAACTGATTGACACCCTGTTAACGGTGGCTATTTAGACTGTGACCCAGACAAATGTCGCACAGAGATTTTTAGGATCAAGCTGTATACATTATTGGTAGCCAATGACTTGGTTGTATTCTGTGACGTACAGAAAGTGTCACCTGGACAGTATATACGGATTGGAGAGAGTGTGCTGAACTGTGACACACAGAAAGGTTACACGCAGCTGAGTAAAATGGATTTGTATCACTGAGCTAAAACAACAAAAAAACAAATTTTTTTATATATTTTATTTTTTATATATTTTTTTAAATTTTGTTTTTTTGGGAACGTGACGTGCAGAAACTATCGTAGAACTGACTGACACCCTGTTAACGGTGGCTATTTAGACTGCTACCCAGACAAATGTCGCACAGAGAGTTTTTTGGATCAAGCTGTATACGTTATTGGTAGCAAATGACTTGGTTGTATTCTGTGATGTACAGAAAGTGTCACCTGGACAGTATATACGGATTGGAGCGAGTGTGCTGAACTGTGACACACAGAAAGGTTACACGCAGCTGAGTAAAATGGATTTGTATCACTGAGCTAAAACAACAAAAAAACAAATTTTTTTATATATTTTATTTTTTATATATTTTTTTAAATTTTGTTTTTTTGGGAACGTGACGTGCAGAAACTATCGTAGAACTGACTGACACCCTGTTAACGGTGGCTATTTAGACTGCGACCCAGACAAATGTCGCACAGAGTTTTTTGGATCAAGCTGTATACGTTATTGGTAGCAAATGACTTGGTTGTATTCTGTGATGTACAGAAAGTGTCACCTGGACAGTATATGCGGATTGGAGCTAGTGTGCTGAACTGTGACACACAGAAAAGTTACACGCAGCTGAGTAAAATGGATTTGTATCACTGAGCTAAAACAACAAAAAAACTAATTTTTTTTTTAATTTTGTTTTTTTGGGAAAGTGACGTGCAGGAACTATCGGAGACCTAACTCACACCCTGTTAGCGGTGGCTATTTAGACTGCGACCCAGACAAATGTCGCACAGAAAGTTTTTTGGATCAAGCTGTATACGTTATTGGTAGCAAATGACTTGGTTGTATTCTGTGACGTACAGAAAGTGTCACCTGGACAGTATATACGGATTGGAGCGAGTGTGCTGAACTGTGACACACAGAAAGGTTATAAGCAGCTGAGTAAAATGGATTTGTATCACTGAGCTAAAACAACAAAAAAAATAATTTTTTTATATATTTAGTTTTTTATTTTTATTTTTTAATTTTGTTTTTTTTGGGAACGTGGCGTGCAGAAACTATCGTAGAACTGACTGACTCCCTGGTAACGGTGGCTATTTAGACTGCGACCCAGACAAATGTCGAACAGAGAGTTTTTTGGATCAAGCTGTATACGTTATTGGTAGCAAATGACTTGGTTGTATTGTGTGACGTACAGAAAGTGTCACCTGGACAGTATATACGGATTGGAGCGAGTGTGCTGAACTGTGACACAAAGAAAGGTTACACGCAGCTGAGTAAAATGGATTTGTATCACTGAGCTAAAACAACTAAAAAACTAATTTTTTTTGTATATTTTGTTTTGGATTTTTGTTTTTTTTGGAACATGACGTGCAGAAACTATCGTAGAACTGACTGACACCCTGTTCATGGTGGCTATTTAGACTGCGACCCAGACAAATGTCGCACAGAGATTTTTAGGATCAAGCTGTATACGTTATTGGTAGCAAATGACTTGGTTGTATTCTGTGACGTACAGAAAGTGTCACCTGGACAGTATATATGGATTGGAGTGAGTGTGCTGAACTGTGACATACAGAATGGTTCCACACTGCTGTGTGCAATGGATTTGTATCACTGAGATATAACATAAAAAAAGGGGGTTATATATGGCGATAGCTGCACTACTAGTGCCAGCCAGCCAAGCCAGGAGACCAAACAAAAATGTCTTCTAGCCTTTAGAAGGGCTGTTGGTTTTTTTGTGGGTGATTCCTGCCTAACAGAACTAAATGCAGGCCCTAACACTGTCCCTGAAAGGCAGCAGCTCTATCCCTAACAACATCCAGACGGCATCTGAGCCGAGCACCGCGGCCAGTCACTAGTATATTCCAGGGTCACCTGATCAGGCCAGCCAACCCCTGCTATCGACATGTAAGGGCCCCACGTGATGCTGGGTGTACCGTAGATTCTCCTGGCTTGTGATTGGCTGTGTTTATAGGCGCCAAAAAGCACGATGCGGAAGTTGTCATTTCCTCGAGTATGGCGAGATACTCGTCCGAGCAGCGAGCACTTACGAGTACCCTAATACTCGAACGAGCACCAAGCTCGGACGAGTATGCTCGCTCATCTCTATTCGTAACGAATCTGGTTAAAATAACAACGGAGACGCAAAACTGTACTTTTTTCACAGAATAGACCAGGATACAAGGGATTATTACTCAAAAAACACAAAAGCATACTTAGGGACATCAAACTGGGGATATCAAACTGGTTTAACAAAGATATATATATATATATATATATATGTCTCGCCAACAGCCATAGGCCCAGATTCAACAGGGTTTGACAACCAGAGTAGTCAATTTGTAAGCGAGTGCCAGTGAGGTGTCCATTTCATGAAAATTGGACACGTATTTTTGGATAATGGAACTGGCGTAAAGCCTTCTTGAATCTGTGTCGTTTTAAATGTCCTTTCTTCACCTCATGGATTCTGTGGGTAAGGTTGTCTGTCTATTTAACCGTATCCGTATCCTACTAGACTAGCTGTAATGTTAGAGGGTTTTTTTTTACGTTGACTGTCCTGTGCTGAACTCTACATCAACATTTTGTCATGTATAAAAACTGATTTTTACAAGCGTGCATATTCTTAGCTTCCAACTTCAGTTTTCTGTACTAGGCCCTTCTGGGTCCAAAAGAATACTGCTCCTACTAATGCCCCCACCGTCAATTGTCTATTTGGAAACATACTGGATGCAATCAAGGGCTGCTGAAGCTGCCTCCTCAACTTGTCTCTTCTCAACAATACTGGCCTGGGCGCTATCAAGTGCTGCTGCCTCCTCCTCCTCCTCAACTTGTCTCTTCTCAACAATACTGGCCTGGGTGCAATCAAGTGTTGCCTCTTCCTCCTCCATCAATTGTCTGTTCTCAACCATACTGGCCTGGGTGCAATCAAGTGCTGCTGCCTCCTCCTCCTCCGTCAATTGTCTGTTCTCAACCATACTGGGTCCAATACAGTACTATTACTGCTGCTGGTTCCACTGTCAAATGTCTGTTTTCCACCCTACTGGGTCCAAGGCAACGCTGCCGGTGTTGCCAACTTGCACTTTGTGTCCTATGTCCCGTGTAATCACATACACCTTGGCTAATGTGTACCTGTTCTGGGGTGCACAAGGTCTAATTAAATGGTACGCCTGTCTGTCTTCTGACCTGTGATGTCACTGAGACCGCATCGACTTCAACGCAGCCTATTCTTGGGCTGGTGCCACAATCTACCGTGTGTTTTTGGTGCTCTGGCATGACATGGACTGCTCCAGCGGACATCTTCAATGCTGTCAAATGTTGTCAACCTGGCTGAGGTTTCACTATTTTTGCACTTTGATTTTTTCCACTTTTTTCATTGTAAATAGCAACTGCAACTAAACGAAACTATACCCTATCAGACTCCCACTATTGTAGCTGCAATTATTCAGCCGTTATAGTAAGGTTCGTTTTAGGTTCGGTTCGTACGAATCCGAACTTCACGAAAGTTCGCCGAATCGAACCAAACTTTTCAAAAGTTCGCTCATCCCTATTTAAAACGGTAATTTTTCAACATTTTGTGTTGAAAGGTGAGTTCTATTTGGGGTAACTATGCCCTACAGCACATTAAACACCCGCCCTAATGCCACAATACTGACTGGGCAGGAAAGCTTGCACAGGGCAAACTCGGCCAGTTGTTCCGCAATTCAAGTTTGGCTGCCCAGTAGTCCAGAGGATCTTGGATCTGGGGTGACAGGGTGCAGTTAAAGTATGCCATGTCCTGCTGGTTCAGGTTCTGCTCCATGTCCTGCTGCAGCTTGGTGGTTTCTTCAGTAGGCGGGTGAAGAAAAGCACTCATCAGAGACTCTAGACCTAAGTTGCTGCTGATTCAGCTGGTACTTCTCCTGCCCCCTCACCCCCACGATCAGTCATGGCAGTGGAGTGTGAGCTCAGAGTTTCCCCACTCCAGATAGACCTCCGTGGGGAAGGGCGATGGTGTGCATAATCAGTGACCAACCGACTACACAGGATGTCTCGATAGTAAATGAGTTTCTCATCATTTTAGAGAGGTAGAGAGGGTCTAACATTGTGGAGAGCCAGTAGCCATGCCTCTGTTGAATGGTGATATTGAGGCTTTCACTACACAAGCAACTCAGAATGCATCTGGCCATTTGCGCAAGGGACTTGTAAGGACTCCTTACCTCCATCTCCGCTGCATACTGCCACGGTCTTTCCAGGTCATATGTCGGGTACTCTCCACCTTGGTGGGAACAAGCAACGGTTTTCTGAAATGTTCAAGTCCACAATATGGAAAGGGAGGGACTGTAGTATCAGTTATTGGGCCATGTGCACGTTCAGCTTCTGCGCAGTTGGATGATTGCACGCATACTGTTGGCTCTTTGCAATCGCCTCATTGATCAATTGCTGATGAAACACATGATGTGGAATAGGAGGAGAATCTGGAACAATAGACGAAGGGAGATGAACAACAGCTTCCTTCTGCTGAGGCTGAGAAGCCCTGACTTGTGGAAGGTGTGCAGGCCGTTGGGAGATGCAGCAGTTGCTGAGTCAGGTTTTACCACTACATTAGCGCCACGGTTTTCCCAGGCCACATTAAAGAATGGCCATTAAAACAGATGTTGTTCGTTTGTTTTTTGTTTTTTTAAACCCAACCCTTGCTGTGGCCTCAGTATACATAATACCCCCAAAGTGTCCCCTGGATATCAAATGGTTTCCCATAGTGCCTCAGTGTGTATAAGTGCCCCTACATAGTGTCCCTGTGTTGATAATGGCCCAAACATAATGCCCCATATATATAAAAAGGCTCCTCCACCCCCGATAGTTATTAGAGATCCTTTAACATTATGTGAAATCACAACACCAGGAGCGTTAGGTCCTGCTGCCTCTATTGTGAAGCAAGTGTTCCATTGATTGCAAGTGGGTAAGATGAGTAATTTCTAAAGTTCCTTTTAACCCCGAAAGGCAATTATTTTACGTTATGTGCCCGTTTTTAATGGCCATTAAGCGAGTGCATTCCTGTCTAAACAGCTGTACATTCCCTTTTAAATTGACCAATACAGGTTCTAATCAAACATCTTAGAGATTGGTGGATGGGGCAACTTTGATGGGAGCTCAAGACAATGTAAGATGTACATATAGGGACATTAACTGTCCAATGAGGTCTCACAAGGTGTGAACCAAGGTGAAAACCTGATCACATCTTCCTTTGAGATAAGGGCTTGTTCACACATTATTTATTTGATCAGTTATTTCCATCACTTATTGTGAGCCAAAACCAGGAGTGGAGCCTCCTCAGAGATCAAGTATAATGAAAAGATCTGTACCTGTTCTGTGTTTTTGACGCGCACCTGATTGTGGCTCACAATAACTGATGGAAATAACTGATCAAATAACTGACGTGTGAACAAGCCCTTAGCAGTTTCCTCGTCCTATTAAAATAACATGAATGTTTGGAAAGCTGAATTTATTTACGGGGAGGTGTCTTGGAGGTGAGCTGCATACAGAACTTTATCTGTACAATGTATTTTTTCTGTCTTATCTAGGCCTCTAGAAGTACAATAGAGCTGCTGTAACTCACCCACCTTCTAATGATAATGAGATGGCCCTGCTTATTCTATTCCATTCTATAGAGCAAAGTGACAAGTGAGCCATAGAAAACAGAAAAGTGTTAGTCTTATTGTGTCTGCTAAAATGTCTGCGGAATAAAACAATCTGAATTGAATCCACCCTCTAATGATAATGAGATGGCCCTGCTAATTCTGTCCCAATCTATAAGACCAAATGACAAGTGAGTTATAGACAAAAGAAAGTGTTAGTCTGTTGCGTCTGCTAAAATGTCCTGCGAATAAAACAATCTGACTTGAATCCTGCCTGTAATGATAATGAGATGGCCCTGCTTATTCTATGCCGTTCTATAGAGCAAAGTGACAAGTGAGCCACAAAAAACAGAAAGTATTAGTCTGTAGTGTCTACTAAAATGTCTATGGAATAAAACACCCTGACTTGAATCTACCCTCTAATGAAAATGAAATGGCCCTGCTTATCCTGTCCCAATCTCTAGAGCAAAGTGACAAATGAGCCATAGGAAACAGAAAGTGTTAGTCTGCTGTATCTGCTAAAATGTCTGCTGAATAAAACAATCTGACTTGAATCGACCCTCTAATAATAATGAGATGGCCCTACTCATTCTGTCCAAATCTATAGGGCAACATGACAAGTGAGTTCTAGACAACAGAAAGTGTTAGTCTTTTGTGTCTGCTAAAATGTCTGCAGAATTCCTTTTTAAAGTAACCAATAGAGGTTCTGATTGAACAATTTAAAAATGTGTAGATGGGGCAAATTTGATGGGATCTCGTGACACTGCAAGATGCCCCCATAACTGTCCCCTGAGGTCTCACAGGGCGTGAACCAAGGGGAAAAGAGTAAAAATTGAAACCCATATGATCACCTTGGAGAAAAGCAGGAGGGGTCTTGGAACAACCTTCAGCTGCTTTCGACATGGATGTAAATGAATAAAATGGGTATAAAGTGCTGTGGAACACGTCCATGTAATATTCTCTGAGGATAATCAAGAACTAAAGAACACACATCTGTGCTCTAATAGTTTCTTGGTCCCACGTTTTTTGGAAAGTCACTGGTTTATTAATTTTGCATGGTTACTTACATAGCTTCAATACAAATAAAAAGGAAAAAAAAGCAATTACAATCATACATTTTTTTCAATACACTTTGCGTCATGAATATAATCTACAAAAACTCAGTTACAAATCAAATTATTTCCCCTAAATGTTGTTAAAAATAAATTAATGGGAAAAGAAGACTTTATTGAAGCAGATTCTAAAATCCACAAATATTTTTTTTTGGCTGTAAGAATTTGAAACTGAAAGTGTGATTCTCCAGAAATAACTGACAAGGACCAGGTGGCATATAAATTACAACAAGTATTAGATGAAATGAGAATGGAACAGTGACAAAATGACTCTCCAAGGAGATTCCAGGCAGATGGTCCAACACAGACAAATTATAAAATATCTAGCCAGGGACAGATAAAAAAAAAAGGCAGACCACCATTCTGTGCAGAGACGAAGCAGGGAATGAAGGAAGCTGAATTACAGAATAATGGGATTAATAGTATTATCTGGGGGCACTAACTTTAATAATTAAGGGCAAGAAGAGCTAAATCCCAGAAGGCTGCTTTCATAGGTCATTAATGAAATGGCGGCACGGTAGGTCAGATGCTACCTGTATACACCGTACTGATAAATTATGGAGGCGCAGAGATGTAGTGTAAAGTGATAAAACCATGGAGAAGTGATGAGAAAAATGTTACTTTTTTTTTCCGAAAAAGATATCAAACCTTAATAGTTGGGGCCCAATGATCACACCCCATGCTCCTGATCAGTGAACGAGCAGAGGATCTGTTACAAAAGAAAAATATCAAAATCAATTAAAACAGCATTTGATTTTCCAGAAAATTTAGAACTGCACTATACTGTATAATTTTATGGACAGGGACTTTTCTCTTGTATATGTTAATCTCTTCTAGGCTAGGCCCTCTCTCATGTAGATTGCAAGCTCTTATGAGCAGGGACCTCTTTGCTGTAGAGTGTAAGCTCTTATGGGCAACTCTTATGGGCAAGGACCTATGTCGCATAGATTATAAGCATTTATGAGCAGGGACCTTTTTCCTGTACAGTGTGAGCTCTTATAGACAGGGACCTCTCTGCCCATAAAAGCTGACACTCTACAGCAGAGACCTCGGTCCTGTAGAAAGTAAACTCTTTTGGGCTGGTACCTTTCTCCTGTAGAGTGTAAGCTCTCATGGGCAGGGACTTCTCTGCTGTAGAGTGTAAGCTCATATGGGCAAGTACCTCTCTCCTGTAGAGTGTAAGCTCTTATGGGCAGGGTCCTCTCTCCTGTAGAGTGTAAGCTCTTATGAGCAGGGATCTCTCTCCTGTAGAGCTTAACCTCTCATGGCAGGGACCTCTTCTTGTACAGTGTAAGCTCTTATGGGCAGGGATCTCTCTCTGTGAGTGTAAGCTCTTCTGGGCAGGATCCTCTCTCCCTTGTAGAGGTTAAAGGGGTTTATACCATCCTTTGACAATGGGGGCATATCGCTAGGATATGCCCCCATTGTCTTATAGGTGCGGGTCCCACCGCTGGGACCGCACCTATATTGAGAAATGAAGCGGGGGAGCTCTGAACCTGGAGGACCCTGGGTTTCCCAGGGTCCGACCACCACCGGCGCAGCCCCCTGCCTTTCCCCGCTGCACTAATAGAACGAAAGGGAGTGCATGCGCGGCCCGGCCTCCCATTAATTTCTATTGAGCCGACGGAATAGCCGAGCCAGCGCTCTTGTACAGTGTAAGCTTTTATGAGCAAGTGCCTATCTGCTGTAGAGAGCAAGCTCTTATAGGCAGGACCTCTCTCCTGTAGAGAGTAAGCTCTTATGTGCAGGGTCCTCTCTCCTGTACAGTGTAAGCTCTTATGGACAGGGACCTCTTCCCTGTAGATTGCAAGCTCTTATGGGCAGAGATTTCTCTCCTGCACAGTATAAGCTTTTATGGGCAGGTAAACTCTCTCTCTATTGTAGATTGCAAGCTATTATGGGCAATGACCTCTCTTCTGTAGAGTGTAAGCTCTTATGGGCAGGGTCCTCTCACATGTAGAGTGTAAGATCATATGTGCAGGGGCCTCTTTTGTAGAGTGTAAGCTCTTATGTGCAGGACCCTCTCTCCTGTACAGGGAAAGCTCTTATGGTCAGGGATCTCTCTCCTGTAGAGTGTAAGATTATATGCACAGGGACCTCTCTCCCGTGACCTTCTTTTACACTGGGGGATGGAGGTCACCAATTTCACAATTCTTAAGTCTGAAAATTATGCATTTTATAGAGCAGAAGGAACTGTGAAGATTGATATATATTTTTATCGAAAGAAGTTCAGCAAACTTGTCATTCATGCTCATTTTTACTCATTTAAGGAGTCCCGTGGGTGGACCTATACTGTTTATCATTGATTATGACTGCCCACTGGACTCCTAAGCCCAGTCTGAGAACAGAATTATATTAAAGTTTTGTTGAATCTTTTCCCCTAAAAAAAAATTTATATATATATATATATATATATATATATACATTATAGACCAAAAGTTTGGACACACCTTCTCATTCAAAGAGTTTTCTGTATTTTCATGACTATGAAAATTGTAGATTCACACTGAAGGCATCAAAACTATGAATTAACATATGTGGAATTATATACTTAACAAAAGATTGTGGAACAACTGAAAATATGTCTTATATTCTAGGTTCTTCAAAGTAGCCACCTTTTGCTTTGATTACTGCTTTGCACACTCTTGGCATTCTCTTGATGAGCTTCAAGAGGTAGTCACCTGAAATGGTATTCCAACAGTCTTGAAGGAGTTCCCAGAGATGCTTAGCACTTGTTGGCCCTTTTGCCTTCACTCTGCGGTCCAGCTCACCCCAAATCATCTCGATTGGGTTCAGGTCTGGTGACTGTGGAGGCCAGATCATCTGGCATAGCGCCCAATCACTCTCCTTCTTGGTCAAATAGCCCTTACACAGCCTGGAGGTGTGTGTTGGGGTCATTGTCCTGTTGATAAATAAATGATGGTCCAACTAAACGCAAAACCGGATGGAATAGCATGCCGCTACAAGATGCTGTGGTAGCCATGCTGGTTCAGTATGCCTTCAATTTTGAATAAATCCCCAACAGTGTCACCAGCAAAGCACCCCCACACATCACACCTCCTCCTCCATGCTTCACGGTGGGAACCAGGCATGTAGAGTCCATCCGTTCACCTTTTCTGCTTCGCACAAAGACACAGTGGTTGGAACCAAAGATCTCAAATTTGGACTCATCAGACCAAAGCACAGATTTCCACTGGTCTAATGTCTATTCCTTGTGTTCTTTAGCCCAAACAAGTCTCTGCTTGTTGGCTGTCCTTGGCAGTGGTTTCCTAGCAGCTATTTTACCATGAAGGCCTGCTGCACACAGTCTCCTCTTAACAGTTGTTGTAGAGATGTGTCTGCTGCTAGAACTCTGTGTGGCATTGACCTGGTCTCTAATCTGATCTGCTGTTAACCTGCGATTTCTGAGGCTGGTGACTCGGATGAACTTATCCTCCGCAGCAGAGGTGACTCTTGGTCTTCCTTTCCTGGGGCGGTCCTCATGTGAGCAAGTTTCTTTGTAGCGCTTGATGGTTTTTGTGACTTGGGGACACTTTCAAAGTTTTCCCAATTTTTCGGACTGACTGACCTTCATTTTTTAAAGTAATGATGGCCACTTGTTTTTCTTTACTTAGCTGCTTTTTTCTTGCCATAATACAAATTCGAACAGTCTATTCAGTAGGACTATCAGCTGTGTATCCACCTGACTTATGCCCAACACAACTCATGGTCCCAACCCCATTTATAAGGCAAGAAATCCCACTTATTAAACCTGACAGGGCACACCTGTGAAGGGAAAACCATTTCAGGTGACTACCTCTGAAGCTCATCAAGAGAATGCCAAGAGTGTGCAAAGCAGTAATCAAAGCAAAAGGTGGCTACTTTGAAGAACCTAGAATATAAGACATATTTTCAGTTGTTACACACTTTTTTGTTAAGTATATAATTCCACATGTGTTAATTCATAGTTTTGATGCCTTCAGTGTGAATCTACAATTTTCATAGTCATGAAAATACAGAAAACTGTTTGAATGAGAAGGTGTGTCCAAACTTTTGGTCTGTACTGTATATGTATATAAATCAGCTCCTTTTTGCTCTATAACCTGCTGCCTGCCCACTGCATTGCATTTTCATAGTGACAGGTTCCCTTTAAGGGGATTGTGTAGCCACTAAATAGTCTGGATCAGATGGTCATAGATGCATTTTTAAAACTCAGTTCAAAGAGGAGCTGTCACTTCTCCTGACATGCCTACTTTAGTAACTACTTGCATTCCTGATGGAATTCGAACTCTCAAGCATTTTTTCCATACAGTTTCTATGTTGTGTTGTTCTATTGTTCCTACTAGAAAATTATGAATAAATGTGCAAATAGCTCTTAAGAGCTGGGACAGTTTCCCACTGCCCTATCAGTGCTGCCAGTGTGTAAAACCCATTTGTACATATATTTATAAACTATTAGTATAAGTAATAGTGGAAGGGAACATCATAGAGTCATAGGAATAGATGCTCCAGAATTTTCATGTCATTTGAAATGCAATTACGGTATTTAGTAAAACATTTCCATGTCCCTGCAGTTCACTCGAGCACCGGGCTGATCGTACGTCAGCAATGCATGAACTTTACATCTAATTATCTGCAATTTCCCTGTAATAATTATCTTCTTTCTTCCCTTGTGAGAGGAGAAGCGATGATCGCTGTGTCCTGTACATTCCAGGCTGCTGTTCAGTCCATACTATGCAGGTACTTTAATCATAGTACAATACGCATCCCCCTTCATGTCTGTATGCGCCATTCACCGGCTCTAATTAAGAAGGTTTCATAGCGCATGGAAAGAAGAGTCTTTGTGGAAAATGAATTAGAAAAGATGACTGTATTATTATAAGAAATAATGAACTGTATCAGAACAACAGGTAATTGTGGATGGCAGAAGCATATTATATAGCTGTTCATTTAAATATTGGAATAATTACAGAATGAGCCATGTAGAAATAAAGAGAAAAGTATATGTATATATAATTAGATAGATAGATAGATAGATAGATAGGAGATAGATAGATAGATAGATAGATAGATAGATAGATAGATATGAGATAGATAGATATGAGATAGATAGATAGATAGATAGATAGATAGATAGATAGATATGCGATAGATAGATAGATAGATAGATAGATAGATAGATAGATAGATAGATATGCGATAGATAGATAGATAGATAGATAGATAGATAGATAGATAGATAGATAGATAGATAGATAGATTAGTGTTGAGTGGAATTCAATCCAAATGTCAGGGAAAATTTTATTTGCCGCCAAGCTGAATTTCCTCATGCTTCATGGTAGCGAATCGATTTTCCCTGAATGGTGGTAAAAAAACAAAAAAAACCATACCTGATTCATTTGATTGCGACGAGCTGGCCGCCGCTATCTTGATTGAAGATCTCGTGAGCGGTGACGTATGACTTCACCATGCCGGCCGATGTGATGATGTCATCACAGGCCACACAACATTTTGTGCTAGCTCTTCAATCAAGATGGCGCCAGCCGGCTCATCGCAATCAAATGGATGAGGTGAGCATGATTTCATTCATCTTTTTTTTTATTTAACACTGTGTTATGCTGTGATCATCTATGAATGTGTCATCTGAGGGGTATAATGATGGGGATCATCGCCTTTCCCTGTCATTGCACCCACTACTTTCAAAGAAATGCGCCATGTGACACAATAATTCGTCACAAAGCAAATTTTTTTTTGTAAAATCCGGCAAAGCAGCCAAATCAAATTTTTGAATACTACTCATCACTACTGGACACCTTCAGAGCTTCTGAAGAGTCGATCCCTGAAGTGGTCAGAGTTGTCTACAAGTGTTACACATACACTCGTTTTTAAAAGGAGTGTGACAACCTTGTATCGGACTTATTTATATTGACACTAACAATGCATGTTCCATGTAAAATCCAAATCAAAAGACAAGGGGGCACTGCCTCCGACTGGAGAAGAAAAGTTCATTCTCCAGAAGTGTCAAAACTTCTTTACTGTAAGAACTGTGAATCTGTGGAATAGAAATCCTCAGGACGAGGTCACAGCAGGGACAGTGGACAGTTTTAAAAAGGGCTTAGATGAATTCTTAGAAGTAAACAACATTAATGCTTATGAAAATGTGTAGAAATCTGAGTCTCCTTTCCTTCTGGGAATCACATCCTCACCTATCCCTTGATTGAACTTGATGGACTTAAGTATTTTTTCAATCTTTCAATTTCAATTAACAAAAACAAGGAAATACTAAACCAGGACATCTCTTCCCTGTCTTCAGGATCCTAGGCTGGGGTCAGATACTTCATTTGGCTCCAGTGGATGTTGGATAGTTTAAAGTGTAACTGTCATTCACCTTTTTTAGTGTGTAGGGTCAGTGACGCTGAGCATTTTTGTAATACACTTTAATTACTGAAATTGAACATTTCTATTAGAAAAATAGCTCTAAAGTGGCCATTTTGTGCCTTAGCAATGCTCCTCTGTCTTCTGTTTAGAGACGTGCTCCACACTGACTGCTGCTGCCTCATCGCCTCTATCTACATATATACACTCACCGGCCACTTTATTAGGTACACCATGCTAGTAACGGGTTGGACCCCCTTTTGCCTTCAGAACTGCCTCAATTCTTCGTGGCATAGATTCAACAAGGTGCTGGAAGCATTCCTCAGAGATTTTGGTCCATATTGACATGATGGCATCACACAGTTGCCGCAGATTTGTTGGCTGCACATCCATGATGCGAATCTCCCGTTCCACCACATCCCAAAGATGCTCTATTGGATTGAGATCTGGTGACTGTGGAGGCCATTTGAGTACAGTGAACTTATTGTCATGTTCAAGAAACCAGTCTGAGATGATTCCAGCTTTATGACATGGCGCATTATCCTGCTGAAAGTAGCCATCAGATGTTGGGTACATTGTGGTCATAAAGGGATGGACATGGTCAGCAACAATACTCAGGTAGGCTGTGGCGTTGCAACGATGCTCAATTGGTACCAAGGGGCCCAAAGAGTGCCAAGAAAATATTCCCCACACCATGACACCACCACCACCAGCTTGAACCGTTGATACAAGGCAGGATGGATCCATGCTTTCATGTTGTTGACGCCAAATTCTGACCCTACCATCCGAATGTCGCAGCAGAAATCGAGACTCATCAGACCAGGCAACGTTTTTCCAATCTTCTACTGTCCAATTTCGATGAGCTTGTGCAAATTGTAGCCTCAGTTTCCTGTTCTTAGCTGAAAGGAGTGGCACCCGGTGTGGTCTTCTGCTGATGTAGCCCATCTGCCTCAAAGTTCGACGTACCGTGCGTTCAGAGATGCTCTTCTGCCTACCTTGGTTGTAACGGGTGGCAATTTGAGTCACTGTTGCCTTTCTATCAGCTCGAACCAGTCTGCCCATTTTCCTCTGACCTCTGGCATCAACAAGGCATTTCCGCCCACAGAACTGCCGCTCACTGGATGTTTTTTCTTTTTCGGACCATTCTCTGTAAACCCTAGAGATGGTTGTGCGTGAAAATCCCAGTAGATCAGCAGTTTCTGAAATACTCAGACCAGCCCTTCTGGCACCAACAACCATGCCACGTTCAAAGGCACTCAAATCACCTTTCTTCCCCATACTGATGCTCGGTTTGAACTGCAGGAGATTGTCTTGACCATGTCTACATGCCTAAATGCACTGAGTTGCCGCCATGTGATTGGCTGATTAGAAATTAAGTGTTAACGAGCAGTTGGACAGGTGTACCTAATAAAGTGGCCGGTGAGTGTATATATATATATATATACATATACACGCTCCACACTGACTGCTGCTGCCTCTCTCTCCACATCTATGTACATATATAAATGTGAAGAAAGGCAGTGAGGGCAGCAGCAGTCAGTGTGGAGTGTTTTTCTACCGTTAAAGGGATTGTGTCACTTCAGCAAGTGGCATTTATCATTTAGACAAAGTTACCATAAGGCACTTGCTAATGTATTGTGATTGACCATATTGCCTCCTTTGCTGGCTTGATTCATTTTTCCATCACATTATACACTGCTCGTTTCCATGGTTACGACCACCCTGCAATCCATCAGTGGTGGTTGTGCTTGCACACTATAGGTATAACCATGGAAATGAGTAGTGATGGAAAAAAGGATGCAATATGGAGAAATACCATACATTAGTAAGTGCCTTGTGTTAACTTTATCTACACGATAAATGCCATTTGCTGAAGTGATTCAACCGTTTTAATGGTAGAGAAGTGCTCCACACTGACTGTTGCTGTCCCCCCTCTCTTTACCAGCAGGTCATAACAGCAGGTCATATGGGATGTTACCACCAAAGTGGTCCAGGTGCAGTACCCCGGAACAGGGTTACTGCAAAGGGTTGATTGCTGTGATGTCATGTTGCTTAGTTGAATGACAAAAGTGGTGAAAAATACAACTTGACCCACAGGAAAAAAGTCATCATATAACAATAGTCGAGAGGAAAATAAAAAAATGTTATGGCTCTAGAAGTGCATCAATGAAAGAACAGAAAACGTAAAGAGGTCGGTTCAGTGGAGGTTCAGCACCATCGAAGCATCAATGTTTGGTTTATGCAATAGTTTTTTATTTTGTGTGTGTGTAAGCTTGGGTCTAGATGACATTTCTGTGTAGAATTGCTCTCCGAAGCTAAAATATGTTCTAAAACACGAGAGCAGCATTTTTATATTTCTTATCCCAAAGTGTTTTGATGGATCAGGAAGCTTGTAAAGCACAGACATGACATTTTGAGATGTGACTTTGAAAGACACTTAAAATATACACAAAACAAGAAGATCTAACAATAAAAGCTCGATAGGAGGAACATACCAATAAATATGCTTTTAGGCCTTGTAACTTGGGAAGCTTCGGAACGTTCTCTTATCTGTAAACGAATAGCGAGAGTTTTCCTTTTTCATGGGAAACTTTTTATCTTTCCTCGGCCCGGAGACATATACAATTAATAAACGGCCATCTTCACCTTTTTTGTATATTTTGATAGTGTGTAATAATCAATAAGCTGCATCGTAATCACACATATAAATCCTGCAGACAAGGCAATATATTAGGCAGACAATGCAAGGCATGTTAAGTCATATAGAAATTGAACATATTTGTCTGCTGTGCCGAGGACAGAAAAATCACATCTAAAGTGGAATGACAAAGTTTTTGGATAAGCTCTGCTGCTCTTCATATGGAGGGAATCGACTTATTTATCAGAGAAGTTTGGAAAGATGATGAGTAATTACGCAATTAGTTTATACATGGCATGATGTACAATGATTGCCTGCCTCCATCACTGTTCTCTGTCGCTGGTTTCTCTCCCCCATGGGAATAGCTACAGTTGTGGCAGTTTGTATAGGTCCATGATGCTTTGGGCTTGCTCAGATGCAGAAGCAGCCACAAGACATGGATAGAGACAGTCCTGTGAGGCCTCTGCAACGCGCTACCCAACAGGGTCCTATCTAGTCCCAGGTTTAGTTGGAAAGCCGAGTGGTGTGGTGCAGCC
>ONZH01020137.1:0-20360 GCA_900303285.1 Rhinella marina
TGACCAGATTATATGCCTCCTTAAGTCCAACTTGGAGAACACCTTGACATCCAACAATCTGGTTAAACAAATCGGGAATCAAAGGAAGGGGGGTAAGGATCACGGACAGTAATCCGATTGAAGTTCACGGAAATCCAGACATGGCCTTAGAGTTCTGTCCTTTTTCTTAACAAAGAAAAACCCAGCTGCCACTGGAGTTTTGGAAGGTCTTATGTGTCCTTTAGCCAAACTCTCAGCAATATATTTTTTAATGGCCGTTCTCTCAGGTCCAGAAAGGTTATACAGCCTAGATTTGGGTAATTTTGCTCCGGGGATAAGATTGATAGGACAATCGTTTTCCCGATGTGGGGGTAAATCCTGACATCCACCTTCAGAAAATACATCAGCGAAATCAGATATAGAAGCGGGAAGTGTCTTAGTGGTTAACGCAGAAAAAGATGTATTAAGACAATTGTCAACGCAATAATCACCCCAATCCAGAATCTGTCTATTATGCCAATCGATGGTTGAATTGTGTTTGCTTAACAACGGTAAACCCAGAACCAACTAGACCTTCCAACACAAAACACGAAATAAGTTCCTGATGAAATTCACACACTCTTAATCTGATATCATGCATCTGAGACAAACACTTTTGAGAAAGAGGCGCGGAATCAATAGCAAACACATAAATCCTCTTTTCCAATGCACTCAGAGACAATCCATGCATACGGACAACTGAGCATCAATCAGGTTCACCCTGCCCCGCTGTCATAACACCCCAATTACAATTACTCTGCGCCCCAGGCAGTAGAAAATGGGTACTAACAGGATGAAGACAATGCACATTTTCTGTCTTCCACACTCTCCAAGATTGAGATGGGATTTAATGCCTCCTTTCTTTTTTCTTTTTTCTTTTAGAGACTGAATGCATGGACATGCGTTGATAAAGTGTTCTTTCTGTCCGCAGAAAAAACACACACCCTTTTTATTACCAGAATGCTTAAAGGTGGAAGCGGGAGTAGCTTCCCCTAACTGCATGGGTTCGTCCCCAGACATCAACCCAGGAGTATCTTCATCCGAAGTGTCATAGGAAGACAATACACTATGTGATAGTACGTCTTGAGAGCGGGGGCCCCTAGATCTCTCTCTCAGGCGTCTATCCATGCGTAGAGCAAGAGACATAGCGGCTTTCAAAGACACTGGAGTTTCATGAAAGGCCAAAGCGCCCTTCAGCCTTTCTGATAACCCTTGACAAAACTGAATACGGAGAGCCGGATCGTTCCATTCAGTATCCATCCGTATCCATAGCTCCGAAACTCAGCGCAATAGATCTCAACAGAGCACTCACCCTGACGAAGGTCATGTAACTTGGTCTCAGCCAGGGAGATGCGATCCGGGTCATCATAGATAAGCCCCAAAGCATTAAAAAATTCATCCACCGACTGGAGAGACTGCGATCCGGTAGGCAGAGAAAAGGCCCATGACTGTGCATCTCCCTTGAGCAACGAGATCACCACACCAACTCTCTGTTCCCCGTTACCAGATGAATGTGGACAAAACCTAAAGTACAATTTAGAACAAAATAAAATTATCACGTCCCCCAGAGCCTGTGGTCTCTGAATCTGGGTGAAGGTTGTGCGGAGGTCAGCTACCTCCAAAGACAGCCCCTGCAGCTGCTCGGCGAGTTCAGCAATAGGATCCATGGCTGTACAAATACAAACCACAAAGTGACGGTAATTGGCGGTTTATAATGTCACGCGCAGGTGGGGGGGGGACCAAACCAAGCATAGGAGGGAAAGGAGATTAGGCCTATAAACTAAGGAAGGAAGATGGAGACCTCCTACAGGAAACCCTGGCTCAAATCCTGTCTATCAGTATAAACAGGCCTCAAAGGTAGGCAAGTTCATACACAGGAACCTAAACACCGAACTGACCCTACAGGACCCTGGAAACTAATGACAGGAATGAGTCTACCTGTTCCTCTAAAAGGAAGGACGAACAGGAGTCTCCCTAAGGCCTAATAACAAAACAGGAGGGAAAAGGAAACTTATCTTTCCATGAAGAAATGGAGGCTCCAGGATCTCAGCTGAAACCAAACTGCTGCTCACCACCACAACACCAGGATCACCCGAGGGAAAAGGGTGTGGTAAAAACCAACAACAAAAAGGGAAAACATGTCAGATTACACCATGTGTTGCCAATCTGACAGACCTCTTGTTATCTGTCATAGGAATGTCCGTGACACCTACCTGCTTCATTTATTGAGCACACACATAATATACGCAGGCACCCGGTAAAAGTGACTAATCCATAGATACCTGCTGAATCTACATATATGTTCTTCACTGGTAAGGAAGTATTACAGAAACAAAGAACAAATACAGTAACATCTCTACTATGTCTAAGTCCATCATTATATGGTCTAGGGTGCCACTAATTAGGCTTGACAGAGGTATGTACTTGAGTACAACATATGCACGAAACACAGCTTATTAGAATGAGTCTGAACAACATTAAAAAACATATGATAGATCAACAGAATATAAACAGAAACACAATGTGGGTTAAAATAAAATTATTTGTTTCTTTTATACCATGACTCCACTCCGATGTACCACAAAAGTGAAGAGTCAAAGACATCCGGGCAACAAACTTGTTATGGCTTGGAAAAGTTGTTATGAAGATTCGGACCAGATGGAGAAGAATAAAAAGCACGTAACTTCAACCAAGGGAGACATGACCTGTGAGTCAGTAAATGTAAATGTCTATTCTGCCACTGACTGCATCTGATTTGTGCCATGGTCGCTGCTTACCTAGCTATCTATATTTCTCAAAACTCACACCACCAGTGGGTCTTTGTCCTATGCTGTACTTCTATCTCAGTGTACCCTGCACCATCAGCGGGGTTCACTCCTTTTCTGTCCTGTCTTCGCCCGTGGCTCTTGATGAAACAGTTTATCTGTAGAAACGCGTCGAGCATGTAAGGGGCTTATTCTCTTAGGAGAGATAGGTTACACTTGGTTGCAGCTTACATATGTCTTTTGCTGGAGGCAAACTAATTTGTGTGGCTACAGCAATTACTTTGCATGCCACACCTTATCCAAGTATAGGGTTTAGCCCACAGCACAGACACTTGTTTTGTGAGCATCAAAGTTCCTTTTGGGATTTGAAACCAATTATCCCTGGATTTTGGTCTTTTCTTACCCAAAGGACCAGAGTGGTATCAAGCTACATAGAGGTGGTTTATTGTTTTCACCTTATACCAATCTGAGTCCTGTCAACACTGAGACAGCTGGGGTTCACGCTGGTTCACATCAGCACCTTGTTCTCAGGTGTTGACTGGGTATGCTTGTGATAATAGGGTCTAATAATTGGCCCCACCCCCCTTATTTTAACTAGTAATTGAATAAAGTTATTATTATTTTGGTTTTAGTATCCTTTTCAGGCAGTGATTTATTATGGTCACTGTATGGTCTGAAAAGTGACAGAATACCCTTACCATTATTCATATGATAATCGAAGGTGTGGATTCACACACTACATATTAATATAGCAGAGGGTAGCCTAACTTTGTAACTGATCTCTGTACTAAAATTAGTTGTGGTACTGTATATATGTACTGATCTTGTTTCTGCTGCTGTATTCATGGTATAAGCTGCATTCTGGTATAAAATGCTTGGACCTGGTACTATATGTAGTCACTGAGCTTGGTTCTGATACTTTATTTACTGTGCTTTGTTCTGGTGCCATATTTTTTCTTAGGCTTAGTCCTGGTACCATACCCATTGTATATATCCTATTAATTTATTGAGCTTTGTCTTGGTACTGCATTTTTTCACTGAGCTTGCTTCTGGTACTGCATATATTTACAGTGCTTGGTTCTGGTAGGGCAATGTGTTGAGCTTGGTTCTGGTAATTTACTTTTATACTTGTAATGTGGGTATAGTACTACCTTACTGGTAGCACAACAAAATATAGGCATGCTGCTCACCAGTGCAATACACACACACATATACATCCTGTTTTTCTTATCATGGGAGGAGGCATGAAATGAGATCTCCTCATAAGGAGCCATCCAACCTAAAGCCAGCTCTAGCTAGAGCTATTCAATTGCTTAAATGAGTACACCTACCTTATACATCTATTAGATTGAAAATACAAGTTATAAATTTCGGAGAGATGTGGGTCCCACAGTGTGAAAGGGGTTGGATACAATCCTAAGAGACCTCAAAACATCATACATGGCTTTTCCGGGGTCAGGTCAAATATATTTGGACTCAAATTGAATTTGATGGTCGATTAAACCCAAAAGGAATCTCAAGAAATTCACTCATCTCTATCTAGTCATTAAAAACCAGAGCAATCCTTTGAAAGGCTGTAGCACTACCATATGCCAGAAGTTCTGGATATTCAGTCAGACAGAGGAGGTTAAAGGGACATTTTCTTCTTTTGAACATACTGTATGAGTTATTAAACAGACTTCTGTTCTAAGAAGTCTTTGCCTTGTTTTCCAGTAATTCAATATGAAGAGTGTACGCCTAGTCAGAGTTGATTATCACTATAATGTATAGCTCATCTCCTCGCTCTAACATGTTCATTTATTTGTATGTTATTTGTAATTTTTTAAATTATAATGCAATGTATTGCAACAAAAGCAGAAGACAAAGCTCATTACCATTTAGGAGGTTGTGAGTTATAAATGATATGAATTGTTTGTTTGACGTTAATGGCTTTAAATATTACTTCATACCAGATTCCCAAACCAATTGTGTTTGAATCTGTAATTTATTTTCTCCTTTAATATACCGAATGGCTCTGCTAGACCTTTGTACCTTATGCTATCACAGAAAGTACCAAAGCCAAAAGATAATTTGACAAATGTAACATTTATCTACAGTTTTAATTTACAAAACTGGCCTTCTGCTAATAAAAATTAACCTGGGTTCTATATTGCAAGTTCTCACAAGCAGAACACTTACCAAAAACCTATTTGTATCAATGATTGTTATTACTTCTGTGCCATTTGTGTTGCAATTATTACTTCCGAACTGTACTGCCATTGTAAAATGTTACTGCGTTAAATAAACAACTTGACATTCAAAAGAACCTACTCAGGCGAATACATTTCTTTGATTATTCTCTAATGGGTATGTTTGCTTTCAGACACTGGCTTAGTTAACCATTCATTGCACAACATACTGAAATGTCTAACTCTTCCACAATAACAGAAAATGAAGTTAATAAGCTGACAGCCAATGCATATGCATAATCATTTTTTTCCTTCTGTTTATATAAAATTGTCCATGTTTACATCTTGAGCTTTAGTCTGACAATGCATCTGTTTTCTGTAGAACTTGTTATACAAGATCCTTCTGTATAAGAAATCTGCTTTGCATCCTCATTTATTAGCATGTGAGTCACACACAATTACAAAAACAAGAAAGATTTTTAGTTGTTGTGGTTCAATGTTTTTATTCTATTAATTTGCAAAATATACTGAGTTTTATTTCCCTTGCTGTAGAAACTTGATTGTCTTTAGCCAAAATTTTGTAATTCCAGCTGTCCAGGGCACTGTACAATACTCATTTATTAAATAGCTACGTAGTTTATAAGGCTGAAAAAAAAACACCCAGTTCAGTCTATTATCCTGCAAAGTTGATCCAGAGGAAGGCAAAAAAAAACTCATGAAGTAAAAGCCAATTTTCCTCATTTTAGAGAAAAACAATTCCTACATAAGGCCAATCAGTCAATCAGAATATCTCCCTGGATGAACAACCCTTGTGCAAAATTCTACTAACTATAGCCTGTAATATTGTTACCCTCCAGAAATACATCCAAGCTCCTCTTGAACTCTTTTAGTGAATTCGCCATCACCACCTCCTCATGCAGAGAGTTCCATAGTCTCACTGCTCTTACCTTAAAGAATCCTCTTCTATGTTTGTGTGGAAACTTTCAGTCATCTAGAAGTAGAGGATATCCCCTCATCATGGTCACAGTCCTGGGTATACCATAAATGGATCATGAAAGAGATCCGTACTGACCCTTAATATATTTATACAGGGTTATTCGATCTCTCCACCTCCTTTTTTCTAAAGTAAATAACCCTAATTTTGATAATTTTTCTGGGTACTGTAGTCTATCCTTTCCAGTTATTACTTTAGTTGCCCTCCTCTGAACCCTCTCCACCTTTGTTATGTTTTTCTTGTTCACAGTAGTCTATAACTGTACACAATACTCCATATGAGGTCTAACGAGTGATTTGTAAAGTGGCAGGACTATGGTCCTTCATGTGCATCTATGCCTCTTTTGATACCACATAGAGACGGTGACCCATCTGAATGTATACAGTTAAAGGGATTGGTAGGTTTCCTATGTTGATATCCTCATAATCTCACAGCAATCAGCTGTTTGAAGAGGATGCAGCACTCTTGTAAGTGCTACCTTCCCTTCATTGTTAACCTGCTCGCCATCAACATCTCAGCGGCAAGCAGGTACAATTTGAGCTCCTCCATCCCAGTGACTTCAATAAAAAAGGAGCAGTTACAATCTGGTTGTTCCTTCTCCTTAAGTAAATAGGACAGAGGAGTTGCAATTATACCTGATTGCCAATGCAATGTTGATAATGAACAGGTAAATAGTGATGAGAATGCAAGATAGGTCATCAATATAGGAAACCGGCCAGCCCCTTTAATAACCACCTGCTGTTTTCTATCACTAAGACAGTTACTTACATACACACATTTATCCCTAGTCCCAGCATTTTTATTTTGTGTACTAACCTTTTACAGTATGTGGCATAATATCAAATGCTTTGGAGAAGTCAAGATATATGACATCCAATGACTCACCCAGGTCCAGTCTAGGCCTTACCTTCTCATAGAAACTGATTAAAGTAGTTTGACAGGACTGATCCCTCATGAAGCCATGCTGATATGGTATTATACACTTATTTTCATTTAGATACTTCAGGATAGCATCTGTTAGAAAACCTTCAAACAGTTGTTCCCCAACAGATGTTAAAATTACCGGCCTATAGTTCCCGGTCTCTGTTTTTGACCCATTTTTTAATATTGACACCACATTTGCTAACTGTCAATCCTGTGGTACAGACCCTGTCATTGTAGAGTCCCGAATGATTAGTAATAAGGGTCTATTACATTACTTAATTCTCTTAAGCCTATATTTGACGAAACTAATATCGTACCGAATGTCGTTAATACCAACAAAAATGAACACGCCTCATGAGATGTAATAAGTATGAGTTATTAAACGACGAGAGAGGAACTGCTCATTTCTTGCCAATAGTGATATTTCATCCTGCTAAAAAATTAACATTCCTCTGTCACCGATCCTTGGAATCCTCGTATAATATGGAGTCTTCTACTCGCTTACAGATGACATAGAGGCGTGGTACTTTGTAGCGAATGATTAACGAGCAAAACTACGAATGAACTTCACTCTATGTAAGGCTACATTCACACAGCCGTAGTGTTTTGTGGTCTGCAAATTGTGGATACACAAAATACAGATGCTGGCTCATGTGCGATCCGCAATTTTCCGACTGCACATGACTGTCACTATGATAGTGGACAAGGATAGGAAATATACTCTATATTTTTTGTCGGGCTGCAGAACAGAACTACGGATGCAGACAGCACATGGTGTGTTGTTCACATCTTTTGCGGCCCCATTTAAATTAATTGGTTCGCATCCGTTTTTTTATTACTAACGAGTTTCTAAATCTTCGATCTATAATCACTATCTGCAAGACTTCTGCTCTTCTAATACAAGACATGAAGGCTTATCTGCATTTTGGTGTATTTAGTATTTGTTTGGCTGTTTCCTACTCCCAAAAACTCTCCTAGGCAAATACATGGCCACTTCTCCCTTCAGGGACTGTTTGGATGTGACTACCCTGACTGTCTGTGCTTGTAAAGGTGTGGTTATGGAAGCCACATTCTCCCAACAGAGAAAGATCCCTGTCGATATGCTATAAACATCTAAGATGGGAAAATCCTTTGAAGGAGCACTATACATTGGTTCCTCAGGATACAATGGTTTCAACATACAATGGTTGTCCTGGAACCAATTAATTTTGGAACTGGATAGACCACTGTACTTTGGAATGAAAGAAAAAAACTTGCCCTTGTGTTTGTCAATGTACTGGATTTTTTGCATATTCTTCTAGAAGTCCCACAGAGAACAGGGATTCATCTCCTGCTAATCTGTTCTGCTTTTGTCTGGGAAACTGCTGGAGGGGTAGGGAGTATGACTTTAGGATCTGTGTGTCCTACTACAGACAGGGCAGAGGGGAGAGGCACCTGCTGCAGCTAGTTGTTTTACAGCCAAACAGAGGATTATGAGGAGGTTAAAGGGAATTGCTGATCTCATGGGAATATTTATTAACATATTTATTCATTTATCTATTTCTCAGTTTTACTTGTAATTTGCTTAAAAAAAAAAAATAAAGTAAATAAAGACAAATCTATGGCAGCTTGGAGCTGCCGTAGCTTTCTGTTTAGGAGCATGGACTGCCAGAGATGCGCTTAATTTGTAACAAGTCCTGCACCTCATCACATATTAGGCTACTTTCACACTAGCGTTTTAAAATTCCGGTATTGAGTTCCGTCATAGGGGCTCAATACCGGAATAAAACGCTTCAGTTTTGTCCCCATTCATTGTCAATGGGGACAAAACTGAACTGAAGACAACGGAATGCTCCTGAAAGCATTCCGTTCCGTCTTCAGACCGGAGAACAAACCGCAGCATGCTGCGGTTTGCTCTCCGGTCCAGGCATCCGCACCAAGACGGATCCGGAATGACCCCCAATGCAAGGCAATGGGGGTGGATCCGTCTGGTGTGACCATAATGGTAACCGGATCCGCCCTCCATTGACTTTCAATGGAGTTCATTACGGATCCGGCTACACATAGACACATACAGACACAGACACACACATAAACATAAACATACACACACATATAGACATACAAACACACATACATACTTACATGCTCCCCGGCAGGTCTTCGGAGCGTCAGGGACAGGAGGGCTCACACAGGTCACGATTCCCCACAGCGCCCTCTGCTGGGCGCCTGGTGGAATCGTCATGATTCCACCAGGCGCCCAGCAGAGGGCGCTGTGCGGAATCGTGACCTGTGTGAGCCGTCCTGTCCCTCTGACGCTTCGAAGACCTGCCAGGGAGCATGTAAGTATGTATGTGTGTTTGTATGTCTATATGTGTGTGTATGTTTATGTTTATGTGTATGTATGTACTGTGTGACATGTGTGGGGCCGGAGCGCGGTTCCGGCTCCACACATGTCACTGCGGCAGGCCTGATCCGGCAGCACCCTTCACCTGCCGGATCAGGCCTGCCGCCAGTGTGAAAGTAGCCTTAGGTGCATGTTCAGGCAACTAAGGGGAGATCATAGATTGGCATAAAACACTGGTTTATGATAAAGATCCTCCATTGTCTACACTATTAGGCCTTATTCACACAGTCAGTGTTCAATCAGTGATTTCCATCAGTGATTGTGAGCCAGGAATAGGGAAAGGTCCAAACACAGAAGAGGGGCAGATGTTTCCCTTATACCTTATCTCTGTGTAGGCTCCATTCTTGGTTTTGGCTGACAATCACTGATGGAAATCACTGATAAAAACACTGATGTGTGAATAAGGCCTTACACTACTACTACCAACCTATACCATGAGCATGGGGCAAGAATGATCCATTTCTCACTTAATTTCCACACGTTCTATATGGAATCACAGCGACTTTTCACACTAGGGTACATTTTAGCAGTATTTCATTGTCAGGTTTTGGTGACATTTATAGCCTTTTTCTTTTTTTTAGCTGAAAAAATTGGAACCTGTTGTGGTCCTCTACTTCTGGGTTGTAACTCTAGTGGATGTAGATGGGATTTTTTACAGGGGCCAATGAACAAGAATGAACGTTTATTTGTCGATCTTTGTCCCATCTAATCATGCTGCCGATCATCCAATAAATGAGCAAACATTTGTCAGTGCAAACAGGGATGTGTCGCCCACAATAATGAAACTGTATGTGCCTGAATTATCACATTAACCTTCATGCACAGTGCTATATGTAAATGAAGCTAAACAAGCTTAGGCTGACATGCTGTTACTGTTAAAGAGGACCTTTCATGACTTTAAAAAAATGAATCTGCACTATCTACCTGATAGTGCGTCCCCCACTGATGCCAGCAGCGTTGTTTTCTTAGCAAATTGTCCCCCGGTGGCTTCACACGGGCCCCCCGTTCTTCGGTCCGGCTTTATGCTAATTAGAAGGCATCGGAACAGGGAGGAGGAGACTCCCTGTTCCTCAATGGGCGTTGCTTCTGCCCTGCTGTGAGCGCTGTCCAATCAGAGCGGACCGCTCACAGCAGGGCCGAAGGAGTTCAACCCTGCTGTGAGCGGTCCGCTCTGATTGGACAGCGCTCACAGCAGGGCAGAAGCAACGCCCATTGAGGAACAGGGAGTCTCCTCCTCCCTGTTCCGATGCCTTCTAATTAGCATAAAGCCGGACCGAAGAACGGGGGGCCCGTGTGAAGCCACCGGGGGACAATTTGCTAAGAAAACAACGCTGCTGGCATCAGTGGGGGACGCACTATCAGGTAGATAGTGCAGATTCATTTTTTAAAAGTCGTGAAAGGTCCTCTTTAATTGGCGGTCATTTGAAGTAAAAGATCTGCCCACGTAGATAGACCTTAAGGTTATTGAACCTGAGGCAGCCCACATAGTCTCCATCCACATAAGAAGACTAGTACTATGAAGGATGCATGACAGCTGGGAGGTCCTGTTACAAATTTTGAATTGAGGCCCAGGAAACTTCTAATTTTGACAGTATTGTTTGTTTTTATATGGTTTGTTGAGGTAACTGAGAAGTCCAACAAGGAACATTTATCTCCTGTCATATGTATTTATTTTTTAATTTTTTTTTATTTTATGCTATGCCATTTATACAGCAGTTGTCAAGCAATTGTCAAATGTTTTTATATGGCTGAAACAATCTCTAACAACTTATTAACAGTAGAGATTGGCTGTAAACACTATTTACTAGAATTTATTTGTGTGTTTCAAAGAAACAAGTTGTAGTGCTTACAATCTGGACACTGTGGGATTTCCATGATTTGCTACAGACATCATTAGCTGTAGTGAATCCTCTCTTCAGTCTCCATTAGAAAAATTTACAGACATGATGTGAGACTACTAATTCATGCCTTTTCATACTTTCCTCTTAAAGGACATTTGTCAGCAGATTTGTTCCTATGAAACTGGCCGACCCGTTACATGTGTGCTTGGCAGCTGAAGGTATCTGTGTTGGTCCCATGTTCATATGTGTCCACACTGCTGAGACAAATGTTGTCTTAAAGGGGTATTCTCATCTTAGACAATGGGGGCATATCTCTAGGATATGCCCCCATTGTCTTATAGGTGCGGGTCCCACCGCTGGGACCCGCACCTATATCCAGAACGGAGCGGGGAGCGCTGCGCCTGGAGGACCCCGGGCACCACCAGGCACAGCTCCCCGCTGCACTCATAGAAATGAATGGGAGTGCAGCGCGCAAGCGCGGCCACCGCTCCCATTCATTTCTATAGAGCCGACGGAAGTAGTCGAGCCATCGCTCGGCTATTTTCGGCGGCCCCATAGAAATGAATGGAGGGTGGCTGCGCATGCGCAGTGCACCCTCATTCAGTTCGGGGGCTCCATTCTGGATATAGGTGCGGGTCCCAGCGGTGGGACCCACACCTATAAGACAATGGGGGCATATCCTAGCGATATGCCCCCATTGTCTAAAATGAGAATAACCCTTTAATATAGGGTATGCAAATGAGCCTCTAGAGCAACAGGAGCATTACCATTACACCTACAGGCTCTGCTCTCTCTGCAACTGCCACACCTTCTTCAATTTGGCTGACAGGGCCAGGTATTATGATGTGTTCACAGGCTAGCTCTGTCAATCTAAGCGAAGAGGGTGCGGAAGTTGCAGAAAGAGCAGAGCCTCTAGGTGTAATGGTAATGACCCTGTTGCTCCTAGACACTCTTTTGCATAAATTAACACATTTTTCTCAGCAATATGGGCAGATATGAACATGGAACCAACACAGATGACTTCAGCTGCCAAGTGCACATGCAACAGGTCAGCCAGTTTTATAGGTACAAAACTGCTGACAGAAGCCCTTTAAACCAGGTCCACTTACCTTACCAGTTATAGTCATGAATGGTCCATATGAATTCTATATGAGCAGTTACTCTATGAAATCCACATTTCCATCACTTTCATAGGGCAGGAATCTAGACAATCTCTGGGACATGACTTAAAGTCCTAACATTGCTGATGGTTCATTTAATATTTTAATCCTTGTTTATCAGAACTTTTCTCAAAAATGTCTTGGCTGAATTTAAATGTCAGTGGGTCCTTTCTTTTTAGAATTGTTTGAAATATTCTTAGAATTATATGTCCTAATTTTTGCTTTCTTAAATGAGTTGTCCCTTACAGTTCTTGAATGCTGTTAGTGTTATCCAATACATTCCAGAACTGTAAGGTTTACATAGCATCATAAATAAGTATAATGCTATGTGACCCCATCAGTGCCGGAAGTCCAGTCCAGAGGCTGCGATACGGAAGACGTGCGTGACGCTCGTCTGCAAGGGGCCTTATAAGTTGTAATAGGATAACCCTTTTATGTTTAAATAGTTACATACTGTGTGTATATGTGCCTGTGATGTGTTGTGACATTAGACATGTTATTTTTTGGAGCACCACTGTAGTATAATCATACCTTAAAATCAGTGGCGTACATAGAGAAGTAAGGGCCCCATAGCAAGGATCAAACCAGGCCCCCCACACAGGACAGAAAGGTTTCCGCTTAAACCCCTTTCAATGACCGTTGAGGCATTTTTCCACTGCCTTATTTGCTTAAAGTTGTTCCTTTAGATGGTAGAGTCCTGACCAGGTTTTCACCTCCAGTAGAAGAGGAGATAATCCCAACTAAGACTGGTCCCCCTCTTGCTCTGGGCCCCATAGCATTCGCATGGTCTGCCACTATGGTAGGTACGCCCCTGCTTAAAATCTTTTAAGGGGTTGTCTGGTTTTAAAAAAAATAAAAACACATTTCCATAAACCCCATTATACAATTCTAAATTAATAGACTGGGTCCACAAAACTATTTTTGAGGGGTTTTTAAGGCTACGCATTTTTATTTGGCTGCTGTGCAGTGACCTGGCTATGGGTAGAATGACTGAAAATGAGACATCAGCAGCACTAAGCTCAGTCGATGGATGTGCACATTGCTATACATTTTGAACACCAGGTGGCACCATACTACGTAAATGTATGTTCTAAGTCTGTGATAGCTAACCTCCGGCAATCCAGTTGTAGTAATACTACAACTCCCAAGATGTACACTTGCTTGGCTGTTCCGAGAACTTCATAGAAATGAATGCAGCATGCTGGGGGTTGTAGTTTCACCACATCTGGAGTGCTAGAGGTTAGTCATTACTGTCCAAAGTGTTCACAGGATCATGTGTTTTAACAGCAAGTAAATGACAAATATTTTTAAAATTTTTTATGATCTATACAATGCATATGATACATAAAGGGCACCTGTCAGCAGGGTTTACTCTATTAAACCAGACATACTGTATGGTAGGGTTGATCTTTCCAACAACAATGATACCTGTCTTGTGATAATCGGTTGCGTTATTCCTGAGAAAAAAAGACTTTTATTCTCAATGCAAGTGAGAACTAGCGCACCGAGGAGCAAGGCTTAACAACTCGTAGCACTTAAGTTTCTCATCTTTCCAGTTCTGACCACACCCTTTGGTGCACAGAAGCCTTAATTTGCAGAAAAAATAAGCATATTTTTTCTTGGGAAAGCTGCAAACAATTTTCACAAAAAAGGTGTCATTTTAATCATCAGGACCCTACCAAGCAGTATGCATGGTTGCATGGAGTTAATCCTGCTGGAGGGTGCTTTTTTATGGTGGGACAACTGTGTTAAACTAACACAGTTGCAAAAAACAGCCTAGGACTATAAAAATGTTTTGAGTTTTAATAATAATATTAATTTGTCTAAATTGTATCCAGAATAATTCAAATGTAATATTCTTGTGCTATCAGCAGTGAAAGGGTGGCTCTCGACAGAAGGGTCATAAGAGAAGTACTCTCTTGTGGGCTGTGCTCACTTTGGCTTTTCCCAGCTTCTATGTTTATTTTTGTAAATATTGCTTTCAGGGAAATGTGGAAGCCAATTGAGTTTATTGCAGACCTCTGGAAGTGACGTGCGGAAATCATTCTTGTAAAATAGTCTGAACAAAGTGTATCCATTCCCTGCCCACATCTTAAAGAAAGAAAATCTGCAGTATGTTTAGTCCACAATCCATGACACTTTCCACTGCCGCCAACTTCTGTGTGACACATAAGTCTCCCTAGAGCAAGGCTTGCTTCCTTCCAGCTGTGACCTCATCACAAGGGAATAATGACATTGTGCACACACTTCTCCACATGTTTCTTAAGGCTTCATTGTTTCCCTCCTGCATCATCTAAATAAGGCTTCATTATGCAACCTTGTCCAGATTTAAGGTTCCGCACTTTTAATGGTCCTATAATCCGCAATACGGACAAGAATAGGACATGTTCTATTATTTGCGGAAAGGTACAACGTATCCTCAAAAAATAGATGTGTGCATGGCCCCATAGAAAGAATGGGCCAGTATGCTATCTGCCGAAAATATGGATAGGACGCAGATGAAAAATATAGTTGTGTGCATGAAGAATTTAATATAATATTTATTAGTTATTTATACAATAGAATAGTAGCAGTAAAAACATAATGATCAAATGGTATAAAAATAAGGTTAAGTATAATATACATCACTAATTTTTTTTTAATTTTATGAACATCACAGTCATGTCAGAACCTGACAATTACTGTAAGTAGAGACGACTGATGCTACATACTTATCCCTTTGAGCAAAAGTCGTCTGTCCCAGACCAATTTTGCAGGACATCCCTTC
Organism: Rhinella marina; assembly: GCA_900303285.1. Classification (NCBI taxonomy): domain Eukaryota; kingdom Metazoa; phylum Chordata; class Amphibia; order Anura; family Bufonidae; genus Rhinella; species Rhinella marina. The sequence continues at coordinate 15,024 of ONZH01020137.1, forward strand.
TCCTCTCTTAACCACAAACTGATATAGCCATTTGTATTAGCGGGGAAAAAAAAGGAATCAAAACTGCCTGTTGGACTCCATATCCTTATTGATTATACCTAGAGATGAGTGAAGTTATTAAAATTTGATTTGGCTGCTTTGCCGAAATTCACCAAGAAATTTCATTAGTTACAAATCACTTTGTCATGAATCGCATTCCATTGTACGTAGCGGGTGCAATGACGGTGAACGGCGATTGTGCGCCCCTTCCCCCCCATCACTCAACCCCTCAGATGCAGCATTCAACGTACACACTCATGTCATCCATTTGCTTTGAAGAGGCCATCACAACCATCTTGATTGAAAAAAACATGCCAAATCTCATGTGCACTGATGTGATGACATCATCACGCTGGGCGGATGTTGTGACATCATCACCAATGACATCACCAAACTCGGCCAGTGTGGTGACGTCACACGTCAGAGCAAGAAAAATTTAGCACGTTTTCTTCAAACAAGATGGCCACAAAGGCACCTCCGTGAACAAATTGATGATGTATGTTTTATATTTTGTTACCATTTCAGGAAAATTCATTCTTTCCCACAAAATGCCAGGATATTCGGCTTCATGGAGAATAAAATTTTACCTTAAATTCAGATTGAAGTCAATTGGCTTAGTTTTGATTTGCTTAACGGTAGTTATATCACTAGGAGTCAATAGAATGACCAATATGAATAGTTTAATACAATATCTTTCTAGTGCTGTATGGGATCGACACATGTATCTTGCTTGCATTGTATGGGTTACATATATCATCATATATGATTCCACTACAGTACATAAATAGATGTAACTACTGTATATTTCTAAATAGGAATGTAATACATCACACACAGAATGTTCTGAGATTCTATGAAATTACTGTACATGTGACTTCAACTTCTTAACCTGTGATATGGTCCAATCCATACCATGTTATTAAAGGGTCTATGCTTTTACAGCAGCCCATGAAGGGACTGGGCGATAGCACACAGAATGCCTAAAAGACACTTCTTCAAATTGCAAACAAAAATCACACCAAAATAATACTGCGTGAAAATTAAAAATCTGTTCTAACCCTCTATCTTTTTACGCACCTTAAATGTGAAGCATTTCCAAACAAAAGAATAACCTGTAACAAGTTACTTTTTCTTACAAGTAATTACATCTCTAAGGAAGACTTTTTATCTTGTTTTTCAGTTTCCTTATCCTTATCTTCCTTTTGCATTTCCTTTCCCTTTTCCTTTCCCTTTTCCTTTCCTGTTGAGTTTATTTTGCAGAGTTTACTGACTACAGTACAGAATTAAAGCATCACATTTTACTATACAAGTAAGAAAAGCCACCTCCCAATGTGTCTGGCAGTGGCATATTACCTGTGGCCTACTAAGAACTTGCACACACTCGGCCAAGGTCTTTGGCTGACAGCTAAGTGTGTGACCAGCTTAACACTGCTAATGTCCTAAATCATAAATTAAGCAACAATAGCTAATAAATAAAAAATATCAATACATCATTAAAGGGATTATGGCAGAAAAAGCATTTATGTGGGTCCCGATAAAGGGAGTCCCCAAGTCTCTGTCATCATTGGTGTGGCTAACAGGAGAGCAAACACCTCTGTAGTTTTGTATGCTGACTGGCTGTCTTGATGGCCAGAATGGGAACATTGATATGTGTAGGCATTGCAGTGCCCAAGTAGAATGGTGGGGTTATTTTCAGTTAGGCTACATGACATGACTGTGCAACCTGACTGGGGAACAGGTAGCTACATACAATGTCTTCTCAAATGAAAGAAAGTTTGGACCTGTGGAAATTTAATTTACACTATAAACTTTATTGCACTACATCCTGCATAGTCATTTTGATACTGTAGCACTTATATTACTTATATAGCCTTTTATATTTATTAGCCAATATTACTCTCTTAACTACTCAGTTGATTTGTGTGTGGCACATTTACTGTAGGTTGACAAACAGTCATTATATGAAACAGAAACAGCTGTGTAGGAGGCTTAAATCTGGGTGAGGAACAGGAAAACTCTGCTACAAAGGTGAGGTTGTGAAAGACAATTTCATGTCACTGATCACACACCATGGCAAGACTGAGCACAACAACGAGACACAAGCTAGTTATACTGAATCAGCAAGGTCTCTCCCAGGCAAAAATGCCAAAACAGAATGGGGTTTCAAGATGTGCTGTTCAAGCTCTTCTGAAGAAATACAAAGAAATGAGCAAGGTTGAGGACCGTAGATGCACTAGTCAGTTAAGAAAACTAGCAGATGAAGGACACATCATGCTTACTTCAAAATCTGAAGATGCCCAGCAGTACCATCTGCTCAGAACTGGCAATAATCAGTGGGACCCTGGTATACCCATCTACTGTTCAAAGAAGTCTGGCTAGAAGTGGTCTTTATGGAAGTATTGCAGCCAAAAAGCCATACTTTGTGGAAACAGAGCAAAGTGAATCAAGTATGCATAATTAGAGATGAGCGAGCACTAAAATGCTTGGGTGCTCGTTATTCGAGTCTGACTTTTCCCGATGCTCGGGTGCTCATTTCGAATAACGAACCCCATTGAAGTCAATGGGAGACTGGAGCATTTTTGCAGGGGACCAAGGCTCTGCCTAGGGAAGGCTGGGTGAAAACCTGGAAACCTCAGAAAATGATGGAAACACCACGGAAATGGACAGGAAACAGCAGGGGCAGCATGCATGGATGCCTCTGAGGCTGCCTAATCCCACCATTACCCCAAATTCTCCTACTGGGGCATGTGTGGTATTGATTCTTCTCAGTTTAATACCGTATACGTCCCCTATCTTGGGACCCTCTATTTCATGGATTTTTCGACCACGGAAAATGGAAAAAGAGCTTGCTCTGGCCAGAGGAGTGTCTTTCCTACTGCAGCTAAGGGGACATGTCCATGCTCTGCCTATCACAGGTCAGGAGGCAATTAAAAGAAGAAACAAAAAAAACATCAGTACAATATCTAATACGTCCCCTATCCGGGTATATTGTTTGGAGAGAGGGCCTGTAGGTGGGGGGCAGGCTGGGGGGAAGGAGGTTTCGCTGGAAGAGCCAGAGGAGTGCTCCCTGGGTTAGCGTGTGTGGTGGTGACAACAGCCGGATGGATTTGGAAAAACTGTCGCATCAACCGGTACGGTATCGATTCTTCTCAGTTTAATACCGTATACGTCCCCTATCTTGGGACCCTATATTTCATGGATTTTTCTACCACGGAAAACGGAAAAAGAGCTTGCTCTGGCAAGGGGAGTGTCTTTCCAACTGCAGCTAAGGGGACGTGTCCATGTTCTGCCTATCACAGGTCAGGAGGCAATTAAAAGAAGAACAAAAAAAAACATCAGTACAATATCTAATACGTCCACTATCCGGGTAAATTGTTTGGAGAGAGGGCCTGTAGGTGGGGGGCAGGCTTGGGAAAAGGAGGTTTCGCTGGAAAAGCCAGAGGAGTGCTGCCTGGGCTAGCATGTGTGGTGGTGACAACAGCCGGATGGATTTGGAAAAACTCTAGCATCAACCGGTACGGTATCGATTCTTCTCAGTTTAAAATCGTATACGTCCCCTATCTTGGGACCCTATATTTCATAGATTTTTCGACCACGTAAAAGGAAAAAGAGCTTGCTCTGGCCAGGGGAGTGTCTTTCCTACTGCAGCTAAGGGGATGTGTCCATGCTCTGCCTATCACAGGTCAGGAGGCAATTAAAAGAAGAAAAACAAAAAACATCAGAACAATATCGAATATGTCCCCTATCCGGGTAAATTGTTTGGAGAGAGGGCCTGTAGGTGGGGGGCAGGCTGGGGGGAAGGAGGTTTCGCTGGAAGAGCCAGAGGAGTGCCCCCTGGGCTAGCGTGTGTGGTGGTGACAACAGCCGGAATGGATGTGGAAAAACTTTAGCATCAACCGGTACGGTATTGATTCTTCTCAGTTTAATACCGTATACGTCCCCTATCTTGGGACCCTATATTTCATGGATTTTTCGACCACGGAAAACGGAAAAAGAGCTTGCTCTGGCAAGGGGAGTGTCTTTCCAAATGCAGCTAAGGGGACGTTTCCATGCTCTGCCTATCACAGGTCAGGAGGCAATTAAAAGAAGAACAAAAAAAACATCAGTACAATATCGAATACGTCCCCTATCCGGGTAAATTGTTTGGAGAGAGGGCCTGTAGGTGGGGGGCAGGCTGGGGGGAAGGAGGTTTCGCTGGAAGAGCCAGAGGAGTGCCCCCTGGGCTAGCGTGTGTGGTGGTGACAACAGCCGGAATGGATTTGGAAAAACTGTCGCATAAACCGGTACGGTATCGATTCTTCTCAGTTTAATACCGTATACGTCCCCTATCTTGGGACCCTATATTTCATGGATTTTTCGACCACGGAAAACGGAAAAAGGGCTTGCTCTGGCCAGGGGAGTGTCTTTCCAACTGCAGCTAAGGGGACGTGTCCATGCTCTGCCTATCACAGGTCAGGAGGCAATTAGAAGAGGAACCAAAAAAAAAATTTGTACAATATCTAATACGTCCCCTATCCGGGTAAATTGTTTGGAGAGAGGGCCTGTAGGTGGGGGGCAGGCTGGGGGGAAGGAGGTTTCGCTGGAAGAGCCAGAAGAGTGCCCTCTGGGCTAGCGTGTGTGGTGGTGATAACAGCCGGATGTAGTTAGAATGACGACGCAGGACCCCAACTTAAAAATTTTGCATCTACCGGTACAGTCGTAAATTATGAGATTGATCAAGTGTGGTATGTCTTCTATGTATACTACTCAGTTTAATACCGTATATGGCAGCTATCCGGAAAAATAGTTTGGAGAGAGAGAAAGATAGGACAAAGACATAAATTGTTTGGACAGAGGGCCTGTAGGTGGGGTGGCAGGCTGGGGAAAAGGAGGTTGAGCTGGAAGAGCCAGAGGAGTGCCCCCTGGGCTATCGTGTGTGGTGGTGACAACAGCCGGATGTAGTTAGAATGACGACGCAGGACCCCAACTTAAAAATTTAGCATCAACCGGTACAATTGTCAATTAGGAGCTCGATCAAGTGTGGCATGACTTTTTAGATGGAGATTGCATGTGGTCACGTACTCCCTGGAACCCCATAGTCACCCCTTCTCTGATGTGCTAGCCCAGAACATTCTCTGCCCCAATTCGCAAGACCTTTTGCAGTCTCCGTGTGCTGACAGTGGGGATTTACCAGTGTTGTCTGAGGAGGTGGTGGACAATGGCGAGATACAGGTGTCGGGGGGTGAGGTAGTTGTATGGGAAGCAAGTTACAGTGGGGACTCCTTGGGGGGGACTTTCTCATGATGGGACAGATTCAAC
>ONZH01020138.1:0-24549 GCA_900303285.1 Rhinella marina
TGACCCAGACAAATGTCACACAGAGAATTTTTGGATCAAGCGGTAGATGATATTGGTAGCAAATGACTTTTGTATTGTGTGACGTACAGAAAGTGTCACCTGGACAGTATATACAGATGGGAGCGAATGTGTTGAACTGTGACACACAGAAAGGTTACACGCAAGCTGAGTAAAATGGATTTGTATCACTGAGCTAAAACAACTGAACTAATCATTTTTTTTTATATTTAGTTTTTTTTTTTTTGGGAATGTGACGTGCAGGAAATATGGTAGAACTGACTGACACCCTGTTAACGGTGGCTATTTAGTCTGTGACCCAGACAAATGTCACACGAGAATTTTCTGGATCAAGCGGTAGATGATATTGGTAGCAAATGACTTGGTTGTATTGTGTGACATACAGAAAGTGTCACCTGGACAGTATATACGGATGGGAGCGAAATGTGCTGAAACTGTGACACACAGAAAGGTTACACAAAGCTGAGTAAAATGGATTTGTATCACTGAGCTACAAACAACTTGAAAAAATATTTTTTTTTTTATATTTGTTTTTTTATATTTTTTTTACAATTTTGTTTTTTTGGGAACGTAACGTGCAGGAAATATGGTATGACTGACTGACACCCTGTTAACGGTGGCTATTTAGTCTGTGACCCAGACAAATGTCACACAGAGACTTTTTTGGATCATGCGGTAGATGATATTGGTAGCAAATGACTTGATTGTATTGTGTAACGTACAGAAAGTGTCACCTGGACAGTATATACGGATGGGAGCGAATGTGTTGAACTGTGACACACAGAAAGGTTACACAAAGCTGAGTAAAATGGATTTGTATCACTGAGCTAAAACAACTGAAAAATATATATATATATTTTTATATTTGTTTTTTTATATTTTTTTTACAATTTTGTTTTTTGGGAACGTAACGTGCAGGAAATATGGTAGAACTGACTGACACCCTGTTAACGGTGGCTATTTAGTCTGTGACCCAGACAAATGTCACACAGAGAATTTTCTGGATCAAGCGGTAGATGATATTGGTAGCAAATGACTTGGTTGTATTGTGTGACGTACAGAAAGTGTCACCTGGACAGTATATACGGATGGGAGCGAATGTGTTGAACTGTGACACACAGAAAGGTTACACGCAGCTGAGTAAAAATGGATTTGTATCACTGAGCTAAAACAACTGAACTAATAATTTTTTTTTTATATTTTGTTTTTTTGGGAACGTGACGTGCAGGAAATATGGTAGAACTGACTGAAACCCTCTTAACGGTGGTTATTTAGTCTGTGACCCAGACAAATGTCACACAGAGAATTTTCTGGATCAAGTGGTAGATAATATATGTAGCAAATGACTTGGTTGTATTGTGTGACGTACAGAAAGTGTCACCTGGACAGTATATACAGATGGGAGCGAATGTGTTGAACTGTGACACACAGAAAGGTTACACGCAGCTGAGTAAAATGGATTTGTATCACTGAGCTAAAACAACAGAACTAATCATTTTTTTTTTATATTTAGTTTTTTTTGGGAATGTGACGTGCAGGAAATATGGTAGAACTGACTGACACCCTGTTAACGGTGGCTATTTAGTCTGTGACCCAGACAAATGTCACACAGAGACTTTTTTGGATCATGCGGTAGATGATATTGGTAGCAAATGACTTGATTGTATTGTGTAACGTACAGAAAGTGTCACCTGGACAGTATATACGGATGGGAGCGAATGTGTTGAACTGTGACACACAGAAAGGTTACACGCAGCTGAGTAAAATGGATTTGTATCACTGAGCTAAAACAACTGAACTAATAATTTTTTTTTTTTTATATTTTGTTTTTTTGGGAACGTGACGTGCAGGAAATATGGTAGAACTGACTGACACCCTCTTAACGGTGGGCTAATTAGTCTGTGACCCAGACAAATGTCACACAGAGAATTTTCTGGATCAAGCGGTAGATGATATTGGTAGCAAATGACTTGGTTGTATTGTTTGACGTACAGAAGTGTCACCTGGACTGTATATACGGATGGGAGCGAATGTGCTGAACTGTGACACACAGAAAGGTTACACAAGCTGAGTAAATGGATTTGTATCACTGAGCTAAAACAACTGAAAAAATATTTTTTTTTTATATTTGTTTTTTTATATTTTTTTTACAATTTTGTTTTTTTGGGAACGTAACGTGCAGGAACTATGGTAGGACTGACTGACACCCTGTTAACGGTGGCTATTTAGTCTGCGACCCAGAGAAATGTCGCACAGAGAGTTTTCTGGATCAAGCGGTAGATGATATTGGTAGCAAATGACTTGATTGTATTGTGTAACGTACAGAAAGTGTCACCTGGACAGTATATACGGATGGGAGTGAATGTGTTGAACTGTGACACACAGAAAGGTTACACGCAACTGAGTAAAATGGATTTGTATCACTGAGCTAAAACAACTGAACTAATAATTTTTTTTTTATATTTTGTTTTTTTGGGAACGTGACGTGCTTGAAATATGGTAGAACTGACTGACACCCTTTTAACGGTGGCTATTTAGTCTGTGACGCAGACAAATGTCACACAGAGAATTTTCTGGATCAAGCGGTAGATAATATTGGTAGCAAATGACTTGGTTGTATTGTGTGACGTACAGAAAGTGTCACCTGGACAGTATATACGGATGGGAGCAAATGTGTTGAACTGTGACACACAGAAAGGTTACACGCAGCTGAGTAAAATGGATTTGTATCACTGAGCTAAAACAACTGAACTAATAATTTTTTTTTTTATATTTTGTTTTTTTGGGAACGTGACGTGCAGGAAATATGGTAGAACTGACTGACACCCTGTTAACGGTGGCTATTTAGTCTGTGACCCAGACAAATGTCACACAGAGAATTTTCTGGATCAAGCGGTAGATGATATTGGTAGCAAATGACTTGGTTGTATTGTGTGACGTACAGAAAGTGTCACCTGGACAGTATACTGTATATGGATTGGAGTGAGTCAGTGCTGAACTGTGACACACAGAATGGTTCCACAGTGCTGTGTGCAATGGATTTGTATCACTGAGATAGAACAAAAAAAAAAAAACAGGGTTAGATATGGCGATAGCTGCACTACTAGTGCCAGCCAGCCAAGTGACAAAAAATAAAAAATAAAATGTCTTCTAGCCCTTAGAAGGGCTGTTGGGTTCTTTGTGGGTGATCCCTGCCTAACAGACAACTAAATGCAGGCCCTAACACTGTCCCTGAAAGGCAGCAGCTCTATCCCTAACGACATCCAGACGGCATCTGAGCCGAGCGCCACGGCCAGTCGGTAGTATATTCCAGGGTCACCTGATCAGGCCAGCCAACCCCTGCTATCGACATGTAAGGGCCCCACGTGATGCTGGGTGTACTGTAGAGTCTCCTGGCTTGTGATTGGCTGTGTTTTTAGGCGCCAAAAAAGCACGATGCGGAAGTTGCCATTTCCTCGAGCATGGCGAGATACTCATCCGAGCATCGAGCAGTTACGAGTACCCTAATGCTCGAACGAGCACCAAGCTCGGACGAGCATGTTCGCTCATCTCTAATATATATATATATATATATATATATATATATATATATATAGTTTTAAAATATATTGACACTATCCCTAGTGCATTAGATTTTTCAGTAAACAAATTGATTCTTTGCAAATCAAATTTGCTATGAATTTCCCCAAAGATTCTAATTTTGGCAAATCAAAATATTTTGCTATACAGTATATGCATATACTGTGTGAATAGCTCAATGGGAAGAGAAGAGCAAATCTGCCATCAAAAAAGGATAATTAGCACTGGTGCCTTGTATCCCTGGGTTCCCAGGTTCTAATCAAACCAAGGATAATATGTGCATGGAGTTTGTATGTTCTTCCCATGTTTCAATGGGTTTTCTCTTAGTATTATGGTTTCCTCCCACACACCAAAGACCTACTGATAGGGAACTTAGATTGTGAGCTCCATTGGGGAAGCAGGTGATGGCAATGTCTGTAGTAAAGCACAGTGGAATAAAATATTTAAATATTTTAGACCATTTTTTAATAAAAAAAAAATCAGTGTGGTGTGTTTTTAAACAGGCTGCTTATTGCCACCAGCTGCATCCATTTACACAGGGACAAAGCTATATATATATATATATATATATATATATATATATATATATATATATTTATTTTTTTATTTTTTTTTATTTTAACATCCAGTATATTACTAACTCACCACCAGCATTCTAGCAGTGTAATCTGTTATATCCTAACTCAGTTGCATCCATTAATTTTGAACCTTTTCATTATGGGAATCTGATCATGTAATCTCAAATCTGGCACCTTGCTTTAGGCTCCATTCACACGTCCTGTTTTTCTTTCCTGATTCGATCCTGATTTTTTCAGGACCCATTGAAATGAATGGATCCAGATCAGGATCGAATCAGGAAAGAAAAACAGGACGTGTGAATGGAGCCTTAATGTGTGGACAGGAACTTCATCACTAATCAAATCTCTCCTACTAACTCTCAGGACCATTCTCTCCCCCACTCCTCTGTATATTTCTGCATTCTGTTCAAGATATTATGTCTCCCCGGGAATGCAGATATAGAGTAGGTACAGTTCCTTGCGAAAGTATTCAGCCCCCTGGAACTTTTCAACCTTTTGCCACATTTCAGGCTTCAAACAAAAAGATATAACATTTTAAATTTTTGGTGAAGAATCAACAACAAGTGGGTCACAATTGTGAAGTGGAACAAAATTTATTGGATCATTTAAACTTTTTTTGTAATAGTAAAACTGAAAAGTAGGGCATGCAAAATTATTCGGCCCCCTTGCATTAATACTTTGTTGCACCTCCTTTTGCTGCAATTACAGCTGCAAGTCGCTTGGGGTATGTCTCTATCAGTTTTGCACATCTAGAGACTGAAATTCTTGCCCATTCTTCCTTGCAAAACAGCTCAAGCTCTTTGAGGTTGGATGGAGAGCATTTGTGAACAGCAGTTTTCAGCTCTTTCCACAAATTCTCAATTGAATTCAGGTCTGGACTTTGACTTGGCCATTCTAAGACCTGGATACATTTATTTTTGAACCATTACATTGTAGATATTGCTTTATGTTTGGGATCATTGTCTTGTTGGAAGATAAATCTCCGTCCTAGTCTCAGGTCTTTTGCAGACTCCAACAGGTTTTCATCCAGAATGGTCCTGTATTTTGCTCCATCCATCTTCCCATCAATTTTAACCATCTTCCCTGTCCCTGCTGACCAGAGCACCTTCTTCCGCATGTTTGGTGTGTCTCCCAGGTGGCTTGTGGCAAACTGTCAATGAGACTTTTTATGGATATCTTTGAGAAATGGCTTTCTTCTTGCCACTCTTCCATAAAGGCCAGATTTGTGAAGTGTTCGACTTGATTGTTGTTCTATGGACAGACTCTCCCACCTCAGCTGTAGATCTCTGCAGTTCATCCAGAGTGATCATGGGCCTCTTGGCTGCATCTCTGATCAGTCTTCTCCTTGTTTGAGATGAAAGTTTAGAGGGGACGGCGGGGTCTTGGTAGATTTGCAGTGGTCTTATACTCCTTCTATTTCAATATGATCGCTTGCACAGTGCTCCTTGGGATGGTTAAAGCTTGGGAAATCTTTTGGTATCCAAATCCGGCTTTAAACTTCTCCACAACAGTATCACGGACCTGCCTGGTGTGTTCCTTGGTCTTCATGATGCTCTCTGTGCTTTAAACAGAACCCTGAGACTATCACAGAGCAGGTGCATTTATACGGAGACTTGATTACACACAGGTGGATTCTATTTATCTTCATCAGTCATTTAGGACAACATTGGATCATTTAGAAATCCTCAATGAACTTCTGGAGTGAGTTTTCTGAACAGAAAGTAAATGGGCCGAATAATTTTGCACACCCCACTTTTCAGCTTTATTATTACAAAAAAAGTTTAAATGATCCAATAAATTTTGTTCCACTTCACAATTGTGACCCACTTGTTGTTGATTCTTCACCAAAAATGTAAAATGTTATATATTTTTGTTTGAAGCCTGAAATGTGGTAAAAGGTTGAAAAGTTCCAGGGGGCCGAATACTTTCGCAGGGCACTGTAAGTGTATACAGTGATTATCTGTTATACAAACCTCCTGACATTGCATGTCTATGCTGTGTGTGTTTGTGTGTACTTTATTGTATGTTTAATATATATATATACACCCCCTGCCACCTTAACAGTGACCTGCACAGTGCCTTGCCCTTTAACAGTGACCTCCACAGTGGTCTGCCCCCTTAACAGTAACATCCACAACATCTGCCCCTTTAACAGTGACCTCCACAGCAGCTGTTTCTTTAATAGTGAACTCCACAGTCCCCTGCCTCCATGACAGTAACCTCCATAGCGCCTGCCCCTTTAACAGTGATGTCCACAGTACCCTGTCTCCTTAACAGTGATTTCCACAATAACCCATCCCCTTAACAGTGACCTCCAAAGAGATCCGTTCACTTAAAATGTGAGTTCCACAACACCCCACCCCCTTAACAGTGACCTATACGGCACCCTGCCCATTAACACTGACCTCCATAGCAGACCATCCCCTTAACTGTGACCTCCACCATTCCCTGCCCCCTTAACAGAGACCTCCACAGCACCCAACCCTTTAAAAGTAACTGACACAGCATCCTGCTCCCTTTACAGTGACCTCCACAATCCCCTGCCGCCCTAACAGTAACCTCCACAGTGCCCACCCCTTTAACAGTGACCTCCACAGTGCCCTGCCCTCTTAACAGTAACCTCCACAGCGCCCTCCCCTTTAACAGTGACTGCCCATTTATAAGTGACCTCCACAGTACCCCATCTTCATAACAAAATTTCCACAATAACACACCTCCTTAACAGTGACCTCTACAGCACTCTGAATTTTTTTTATAATTTCTGACTCTCAGCATACATCAAGGCACCATATAAAGTGAATTATTTACAAATTGTCCTAAGGAATAAAAAAAAACAAAAAAAACACCTTTTTTATCACATGTGCAGTTGTGTACGTATTAAGACATAACATTTATTAATGCCATATTATAAACGACTACAATCTAAATAAAATGTATTAAAAAGTATCAGCTGTGTAACATGGTTATTTTGTAAATTTGCTAACATTGTAGCACTGTTAACATCAACTTAACTCTGGGAAGTAGTTAGTCCTTTGCAGTGCTCTGCTCCTAACTCACTTTGCTCTGTCCCTGAACTAAATCTAATTAGAATACTGCTATAAACCTTGTAATTTATGTGCACTTGCTGTCTAAAATCTCAAACACTCAAACACTGCCCCCCAACATGTTTTAGGCCTCTTTCACACTAGCGGCAGTCCGGACCCGGCAGGTGAAGGGTGCTGCCGGATCCGGGCTGCCGCAAGGACATGTGTGGAGCCGGAACCGCGCTCCGGCCCCACACATGTCACACAGTACATACATACACACACACACACATATACACAGACAAATACACATACATACTTACATGCTCCCGGCAGGTCTCCAGAGCGCTCTGGAGACCTGCCAGGGAGCATGTAAGTATGTATGTGTATTTGTATGTGTATATGTCTGTTCATGTTTATGTGTATGTCTATGTCTGTATGTGTGTATTGTGTGTATGTGTGCAGGTGACGGATCCGTCATGAACTCCATTGAAAGTCAATGGAGGACGGATACGTTCACCATTGTGTGACACCAAACGGATCCGTCCCCATTGACTTTCATTGGGGGTCATGACGGATCCGTCTTGGTGCGGATGCCTGGACAGGAGAGCAAACCGCAGCATGCTGCGGTTTGTTCTCCTGTCTGGAGACGGAACGGAATGCTTTCAGGAGCATTCCGTTGTCTTCAGTTCAGTTTTGTCCCCATTGACAATGAATGGGGACAAAACTGAAGCGTTTTATTCCGGTATTGAGCCCCTGACGGAACTCAATACCAGAATTAAAACGCTAGTGTGAAAGTAGCCTTACCAGCTGATCTGGCATCCTCAGGGGATTTGAGCAGAGTGTGTTTTAAAGGGGCGGCACTGATGCTTTAAACCCTCTGATGTTTATGTCATTTGTAAAGCCAGCGTATCGCTGGCCTCAGTATTAAGATGTAACCTTTTTTAGCCAGTAAGCATAATGTTAGTTGTAACGATCTTATGTTTCTATTCCCTCCTACCACCTGACGTATTACCTGACGTTCAGCTGCAGTTCTCTTACTAGCTTCAGCGCATGATTTCAGACTTGGCCACAGATTGTTATACACATACTTACTGCGCATGTCATCTGACTTAGACTCTCTACACTCAAGATGTGTTATCCATTGCTTGTGCATGATTATCGACTTCTCGATGCTCATCGCTGTATACTGGCTGTTTAGGGAATGATAAAGAGTTACTTGCCTGCCAGCATTATCAAATGTGTTCACTTTGGTTTTTACTTAGCAAATAACCAAAGAGGGGTTGTTTAAAAGAAAAAAAAAACACCTTTATTAAGTATAAATTAGGCAAGAAAATTGGGGGTGCATGAAAATAATACCTATCGCACCAAGTGTACTTCTTTGAAATTATTGGGTATGGGGATCCACACTCAGTGATTCAGGGGTAAGAGTGGTTTCCCTCCTCTGAATCAATCCCCATTCCACCATTGAAATGATGCAATACTGAACGCGAGTGATCATGGACCAGTGAAAATAAGATGATCAGGAAGATCGAATCCACATGTACATTTTTGGACCTTACTGTCTTTACAGACATTAATGGCAACATAGTCACATACCTATTTAGAAAAAAGACTGCCACCAATAGTCTATTGGAATGGCAGAGCTATAACCCTGGAGTCCTCAAACGTGGTATCCCGAATTGCTCCACCATAAGAGACTTTTGTGTGGCGGCCAATGATCTGAGACTGAGGTTCCATAGCCGGGGACATCCGACACTGTTTTTTAATCAAGCGTATCATCAGGCTTTGAGAAGTAACATGGAATCATTAATAAATCCTCGCACGCAGACTGAAAAATCTGACCAGATCCAGATTATTGGGGAATATGATGAGGCCCACGGCCTTGTGAGACAAATTTTGTCACAATACTCGGGCATTCTCCAAGCGGACCCCGACATAGGACATTTGGTGGGTAACACCCCGTCCATTACCTATCGAAGGGTAGGAATATCAACGACAGACTGGTCCATAGTTTTCACACTCCAGTTGGTCCTTTAGAGACCAATTGTTGGGAACCTTTAGATGCGGGGGTGCATTGCGTGCAGAACAATTAAGAAGGGCAACACATTCTCGAGTACCACTACTGGATACACCTACCATATCAGATCTTTTATAAGTTGCAAATCCACAGGTATATTTATTGACATGTGTATGTGGATTACAGTATGTGGGTAAAACGGTGAGAGAGTTCTGCAGAAGCATCGGGGAACACCAAAGAGGCTGATACCCCGATGGCAAGACATGTGGTGGAATGTCAAGCAAGTGACCCTGGAGTTGTTCAGTTCCAGGGCATTGAACTAATTCCACCCTCATCCAAGTGCGTAATACAAAAAGAGGCCAAGTGGACCTTTTGGCTCAATACTGTACGACCGAAAGGTTTCAATGACCATATATCGTATACATGCTTTTTATAGGTCATGTTTGGGATACCCAAATGTATTTATTTAGCCCCTGTGAGTTGTGAATTGATACATTGGTGGGGCATAGCCAATTCTATTCTCACTTTATTTAGTATGGTAGCTCCTTTGTTGCTACCTTTATCATAGCATTTATGTTTATGATCTTCCCCCCCCCCCTTCCCTTGAATATTCTTTAGGGTTGATAATGCTGATGTGAAATTTACTCTGGGGGCTCCGCATATTAATGTCAATCTCTCTTGTAGGCTATTTTTTGGACTTAGGCATACCACACTTTTCAGCTTTGGAGTTTTTAAATTCTGGATTTTGCATATTTATATATAGGGCTTGTTTACCCTATACACTATTGGGTCGGTTTTGTCCCCCCCCCCCCAGCATATGCCGCATTAGAGTTTATGCATTGTGGCATATCATTACTTTCAGATGGGGCAAGTGAAGAAACTTTATATGTTCATTGTGATCATGGACAATGGTTTTTGTATATTTGTTGTTACTTGTTCATTTACATACAATTGTTACAATTTTCTTGATTTAGGTGTTGTCTCTGGCGATAATTGAGAGTCAAATGCTCTCCTCCACAATGTATGTATCTTGCTCCTTAATGCCATTAATTTCTCCACCTTATGATTCCTGCATTACCTACTGATGACATCTGGTCCTTCTGCATCTCTCCCTCCTTTGTGAAGTACAGGGACCGTAGTGCAGCTCTTGACAGCTTCAGCGCTGGTCCCGGCACGGATCTGTGTGACTGGGAGGGCAGACTTGCCTCTGACGTGAGGGTGGGAGGAGTGATATTTCAATAGCCAACTTTCTGACGGCCGCTTCACGGCCATCATAGCGCCGGAACATGGCCCCTATGTGCCAACTATACTACTGCCAAATATTTGCTCTTAGCACTCTTCTGTTCGTAGGGCTCCTGAGAAGTCATCTTTGAATGCAGAAATGCATCGAGCCTAACAGTGGCATAGCTACAGGGTCAGGTCATAGTGTGCGCGGGCCAGGGAAGAGAGCGGAGCGCGGACCGGAGGGCAGCCGCAGCGCACAACAGGTAAGTAAGGTTTTTTATTTTAATCCTATGTGGCTGGGTGGGCTGATCTGAGGTCTGATGGGGGCACAATACGCTGATCTGAGGTCTGATGGGGGCACAGTAGGCTGATGTGAGGACTAATGGGGGCACATTCTGCTGATCTGAGGTCTGATGGGGTACAATACGTTCATCTGAGGTCTGATGGGGCACAATACGCTGATCTGAAGTCTGAAGGGGGCAAGGGACTGTTAGTTTTGTGATGTAAAAACTTTGGACAGGTTTCCTTTAACATAGGAGTCCCGTTGTTTTTTAATCCTATTACTCCTATATTTTACTGCATTATATGGTAGAGTATTTAGAGTAGGGTAGGTAGAAAGTCTATTGTACTGTACTTAACAGCATAGATGATCTAGCAGTTTATACAGTCATCTTTCTAATACAATATTATAACCACAACTAGTAGTATGTGCCTGTGAAGTTGGAAACGTGCGTTTGGGAAGCCAAGTGGGGGGCCCACTCAAGTATGTTTTGCCCCCCCTGTGCTGAACCTCTAGCTACGCCTCTGGAGCCTAAGCTACTTTATAGAAGGGCTATTCAGTTAGAGCAGGGCAAACATTTTAGTTAGAAAGCAGTGCCATCTTCAGTTGGGAACGTCTGGGCTATGTTCCAAAGGCACATATAGCAGTGATTGTGTGGGATTAGCCTGTGTCCTCGACATTAATCAGAGGGGACTGGACACTTGCTCATTTGGCACTTACGGTCCATCCAACATTTATTTTATTTTTGCAAGTGACTTGGGACTGTGGATTCAATCTTCTTGATCATCTTCTTTTCACTGGTCCATGATCACTCACGTTCAGTATTGCACTAGTGTTTCAATGGTGGAATGGGGATTGATTCAGGGGAGGGAAACCCCTCTTAGCCTTAGCTTATTTCACCTGATCATGTTCACAGAATCAACCATAGATCACTAATCATGTTATGACTTATTGCTTTCAGTTCAGTTAATTTCATTGGATTTTTATTTTTATTATTATATTTATTTTATTAGTGTTTTTAATATTTTTTATATAATAAATAATATATGACCCTTTTGTAGATAGCCATGTGGTTTTATAGTCTTTATGATGTTATTGGAAATGGCTATGCACCAAGTTCTCGTTTAGATTTTTTTCCCTTCTATAAATAATGGTTGGGTTGAGAGGAATTACCTCTCTCAGTTCATCATCCGTCAAGAAGATGTGCCAAAGTCATCTTAGAATATTGCGGACTTTCTCATGTTGCACATCTTATATGCCAATACAGCATATTATCTTTTTCTTCCCACTGTCCTCCATTTAAGTAAAATAGTTCTTTCAGTAGTTTTAGCTCTCTTGAATGCTTTATGGAGAACGTTTTTAGGGTAACCTCTTGCCCTAAATCTTTTGTACAGGAGCAGCACTCTGTCTCTTAACACTGACCTCCATAGCGGACCATCCTCTTAACTGCGACCTCCACAGCACTCCGCTCTAGGGTGGCCAGAGGTCCAGTTTTAGGCCAGACAGTCTGGCTTTCAGACTCTCTGTCCTTTGTCTGGCGAAGGGCCTGAACGGACGTAAGGATGTCCTTTTGAATAGCTCAAACTCATACAGCAGCACTGTGCTGTCTGAATGTGAGCTGCATGGAGAAAGTTACCCTCCCTCCAACCTCTGCACCTGACCTGAGGTTGATTTTACCTTAATTTTTGAAATCTCTGACGGCTGTTGTGTGGGAGTGAGGGTGGCCTAACGGGTTCAGGGGAGTGGCCTTTCTGGAGCGAGGAGTGGGTCTTTTGAGGGTGGTTAGAGTGGTCACCCTACTCCGCTTCTTTAATAGTGTCATCCACAGCGCCCTGCCCTTTTAAAGCTGACCTACAGCAGTGAAGAAAAATGGCTGGGTTGCTATGGAAAGCTGTTGTAAAACTGTGTGTATGACTAAGGGCTTTTATTGGCTGATAAGGGTCATGTGACCAGGCTTCTATTGGCTAGTGCATTTTTTAGAAATATCCCAGGAACGGCAAATCTTAGAGAGCTCGGACCCGGCCTAAAACCTTCGTGGACACATGATGTACTTGTGTGCCAAATTTCATGATTGTAAATGCGACGGTGAAGATTCCTTTAGTGGACATACATACGCACATACATATACACACACATACATACACTCAGCTTTATATATATATATATATATATATATATATATATATATATATATATATATACATATAGAGATAGATAGGTGGACCAACCTGTTATTATACCTATTGTAATAAAAAACTATTTTTTATCTGCAAATAATACCTGTATTTTTGCTATCATGGGGATGTGCTTGTCTATATATAGTCATTATCTGGTATCCTACAACCAGTCAGATATTAGTATCCTCTAGTATCAATCCTTAGACAAAGTGAGCCATCTACTTTTCTTAATTATTATGTGTATGTGTTGACTCTCTGGTTTACAGTAGTACTATGAGATGTAGCTTCACATTTGTATCCCTGCATCCTACATGTAATAGCTGACAGGGGAAAGAGCGATGACAGGACAGAGAGGGCAGACAGCTGCATCACATAGGAGAACATGGAAGCCCTGCAGTATGAGGTAATAGCAGCTGTGTCAAAAATCTGTCATGGCTGCCGACAGAGGTCAAAGAGCAGTGCATTGAGGTGGTATTTCTTTCTCTGCAAATCCAGACATGATGGGAAATTCATTAGGAAAACCATATCTGAGGAGAAAAGAAATCAAGATGGCTGACATACCACAAATTAAACATTAAATAAAGCGGGTACACACAAGAGATACACATAGGTCTCTATCTTGATTATCTTTAACAATGGCTTATCCTGCACTATTTACACAAGGAAAAAAAATCCCTGAATGATTCTTTAAATAACTTGAAATGGGTTTGATACAGTCTGATTATAAGGAGACATAAACAGATATGGATGAAAACAAATAATCCAATTTGAAGGGAAAAACATCAGTATTTTCTACCAAAGCCAAATTTCCTTGTTAAATTAGCATGCAAACTGAAAAGGCTGACAGGAAAAATTAACTCATCTAGATCGGCCTGGATGTATTCCAGAAAACCACATTAGTTTGAAATAATAAATAATTATAATCCATAATTCAATATTACAGCTCAGACAGATGTTCTTGGCTAGATTGATTGTCTGACTTGAAAGGTGCAGATGCTAAATATGTGATTTAGTCACATGGAATTACTTCACTTCACATGTGTGTTTTTTTTTTTTTTTTTTACTTATCTCTTAAAGAGGTTGTCCGGTCCCAAAATCATAATTCTTTTTCTATGCTCCTAACACCCCTCACCATGCATACATATGCCCCCAATACCTGTTTTTCATGTCTGAGCTTTCCTTCCCCCCGAAATACATCACATTATCCTGGCAGATCTGTTTACTTTCTTCCCTTCCTGTTTTCTTGAATACATAACTTTTTTGATACACACGACTGGCTGCACTCCACAGAGATGACGCAAAGGCTGGACACGCCCCCCACCATGCTCTGTCTGCAGGAGATCCTCCATCTATAACTCCTGCGTCCATCTTTCTACACCCAGACATGAATCTACTTCTCACTCAGTGTCTAAATCCCATCACTGACAGTCCACAGACTCTGCCCTCACATGTGTATCTAATCCTATCCTGTGTGATACTGTCTGCTGAGCTGTGTATCTAATCCCATCACTGACAGTTCACAGGCTCTTCCCTCACCATCTCCAGAATGTAATAAACAACATGATTCAGCAAGCATATCCAATAAAATCTGTTTCTAATCCTATCCTATGTGATACAGCCTGCTGAGCTGTGTATCTAATCCCATCACTGACAGTTCACAGGCTCTTCCCTCACCATCTCCAGCATGTAATAAAAAACTGGAATTCGCAAGCGCATCCAATCTGTATCTAATCCTATCCAGTTGTGTGCGATAAAGCTTGCTGAAGTATGTATCTAATCTCATCTTGTATGATACAACATGCTGAACTGTGTATCTAATCCCATCTAGTATATCATAGATGGGATGATGGGAGAAAAGGGAAATCTTTAGGTTAAAACTAGAGTTGAGCGAACGTGCTCCTAACGAGCACTGTAGTGCTCGGATCCCCTGCACTCGCATGGGCGCAGCCATCCGGATCCGTCCTCCTCACCCGACTGCAAGTCAGTGGGGACGGATCCGTTTGGTATGACACACTCGTGTGTCATACCAAACGGATCCGCCCCCATTGACTTACAGTCAGGTGAGGACGGATCCGGATGCCTGCGGCCATGCGAGTGCAGGGGATCCGAGCACTACAGTGCTCGTTAGGAGCACGTTCGCTCAACTCTAGTTTTAACCTAAAGATTTCCCTTTTCTCATTTTATAAAGTAATGGCATATAAATAAGATATGCTATTTAGAGATGAGAAAAGTATTAAAATATTTGATTCAGCTGCTTTGCCGAATTTTACCCCTCAAATGTCATATTCATAAATGATCGCGGCATCTGATATAAATAAAAGAGTGTAACATTTTTTTCATGCTAGACCTTGCTTGAAGGTCAAACATGAAATCTTGCACGGCCGAGATTATACATCATATGTCACCGCACATGGGATTTCGGCTGAGAACTTCAAGATGGAGAATGCCGGCCCATCACGAGCAAATGGAACAGTTAAGTATTATTTTTGTTTTTTTTACAGTTTAAATGGATTTATAACCATGAAGCATGAGGAAATTTGGCTTCGGGGCAAATCAAATTTATCCTGTAATTTGGATGGAAGTCCACTTTGATTCGCTCATCACTAATGCCATCACTTCATGATCATTGGGGTTTCAACTTCTGAGACTTCACTGTTCCTGAATGAAGGGTTCATAGTGCTCAAAATCATGACATATCATTAGCATATACCATCAGCTGATGATTGGTAGCACCTCCTAGCCACTTGGTTGTACAGGAAACTACATCCAGTTCCACTCTGTCAGGGCTGGGATACACAGATAAGGGGTAGTGATTCCTAAACTTGATCCCAACCCCTTTCCCTGCCTATTGCCTGCTCAGGCTAACCCCTGAGCCGACAACCAGAAGACTGAAAATACACTAACAAAAGTGCGGGGGATGGGAAGACAAACAAGACAGACAAACAAGAACCAAATGGGTAGTCAGGTAGCCGCGTCAAAACCAGGAGAATACGTCAGGAACCAAATCAGTAAGCAAAGAGAAGTAGTCAAAAACACGCCAAGGGTCAAAGAACATAAAGAGTCTAAACTGCA
Organism: Rhinella marina; assembly: GCA_900303285.1. Classification (NCBI taxonomy): domain Eukaryota; kingdom Metazoa; phylum Chordata; class Amphibia; order Anura; family Bufonidae; genus Rhinella; species Rhinella marina. The sequence goes on from ONZH01020138.1 coordinate 15,972, forward strand.
GAGCAAGAATGTCAAACCAGGTAGTATCAAGGAAATGCCAAACACTGGAAGCTAGGTAAAAGTTAGAGGGCCTTAAATACCTAGCAGACCCCACCCAACCAGCTGACTGGGAGGAGAAGCAAGGAACAAAAACTTAACTCATGAGATACCAATGAACAGAAAATAAAGACACTATATTGCTCGCGTTTTCCGGCGACCAGTAACAGGCCTCGAGCGAGAGTGCACACCAGCCACATCCCTGGCACTTATGACCGTTGCGCGCGTCCCCTGCCTGGGACGCACATCCACAGCCAGAGACCGCCGGCTGGAGGAGGAGCCTGCCGAAATAGCGGATGAAGCCTGACCCTGGGCAACCACCTCGCCACCAGAGTCAGGGGCAGGACCAGCAGAACGGGTGCAATGACTGCCGGTCCTGACACACTCACTTTAATGGAACTGTGCAGCAGTTCTGTGAATAGTGGATGGGTGAAAGTCCTGCTGTGAAAAGAAAAACAGTGAAAGAGATATAGCATTTCTGAATCAGTGAGGGTACCAGAAGTTGAACCTATACCAATTATAAAATGTATATTCACACATGCATAATAAAGCAGAGAGAGAAATATAATGGAAACTTAAAAAGGCCACAAACATGAACCATATTAAAGTGATGTTACAATGACCACATGCACCAACATACTAGGAAATAATATTTATAATGGAACATTAAGGGGGTCTTGTACATATTAATCTAAATTAGGCATATTTCAGGAGCAGATTGCAGCAACAGCTAGTTTAGCTGCAATCTGTGACTTCTCCCTGCTCATGCCAGGTTAACATTTTCTACATGTATTTTAGGCATTCAAAAAGGTCTAAATGTAAAACAGCAAGGAAGCCGAAGATATGAAGAGGCCAGCACCTTTTCCTAACTTCAGCGGAACTACCACCAGCTTAGGGCTTTATTAAGACCAGCCCCTAAGTGTGCCCCTAAATCTTCACAATAGTTGAGACCTGCTGGAGAACAGGTGTTTAATCTCTTCAACCCCGGGCCTGTTTTCACCTTTCTGCCCAGGCCATTTTTTGCAAATCTGACATGTGTCACTTTATGTGGTAATAACTTTGGAACGCTCTTACTTATCCAGGCCATTCTGAGAATGTTTTATTGTCACATATTGTGCTTCATGACAGTAGTAAAGTTGTGGCAAAATATTTCATTTTTATTTATAAAAAAATACCAAATTTACAAAAAATTTGGAAAAATTAGCAAATTTCCAAATTTCAATTTCTCTACTTTCAAAATACATAGTAATACTTCCAAAAATAGTTATTTTTTTTACATTCCCCATATGTCTACTTTATGTTGGCATCATTTTATAAATGTTATTTTACTTTTTTAGGACGTTAGAAGGCTTAGAAGTTTAGAATCCATTATTCAAATTTTCAACAAAATTTCCAAATCCATTTTTTGAGCACCAATTCAGTTACAAAGTGATTTTGAGGGGCTTACGTAATAGAAACCACCCCTAAATGACCCCATTTTAGAAACTACACCCCTAAAATTAAAAAAAAACTGATGTTACAAAGTTTGTTAACCCTTGAGGTGTTCCACAAGAATTAAAGGAAAATGGAGGTGAAATTTCAAAATTTAAATTTTTTGGTAGATTTTTCACGTTAATTTTTTTCTTGCAACACAGCAAGGGTTAACAGCAAACTAAACCTCAATATACATTGCTCTGATTCTGCAGTTTACAGAAATACCCCATATGTGGTGGTAAACGTCTCTATGGGTTTGTGGCAGTGGTCAGAAGGAAAGGAGCGCCACACGAATTTTGGAGGCAGATTTTGCTAGAATGGTTTTTAGAACCCATTTTGTAATTGAGAGACCCTGACGTACCCCTACAGTGGAAACCCTCAAAAAGTGACCCCATTTTGGAAACTACACTCTTCAAAGAATATATTAAGGGGGTACTGACCACTTTGACCCCCTAAGCGCTTTACGGAATTTGGAAACACTTGGCTGTGAAAATGAAAAGTTTAATTTCTTCCAATAAAATGTTGCTTTAGCCCCAATTTTTTCATTTTCACTGAAAGTCAGTGGGGACGGAACCGTTTGGTATGAGTGTCATACCCAACGATACGTCCTTACTGACTTACATGCAGCTGAGGACAGATCCGCAATGCCTGCGGGGATTTGTTCGCACGGGAGACGAGCGATACAGTGTTCGTAACGAGCACGTTCGCTCATCTCTAGACGATACCTAATATGTGTATTTTTCCTTTTTTTCTCTATTTTTTACAATTTTTATTTTTTACTTTATTTTGTGAAAAGGACCCTTTTTTTACTTGAAACTTTTATTATTAATTTTTTTACACTTTATTTTTTAACTTTTTTAAACTCTTTTTTCACATTTTTTTTTACTTTTGGGGGTCTGATCCTCTTCACAATGCATTACAATACACCTGTATTGTAATACATTGGCTGTAAGTGTATTACTGATAGTAATACACTTACAGCTCACAGCCTGTGAGATCCACAGATCTTACAGACTTCCGTAGATGGCAGCCGGATGCCTAAAGAAGGCATCGGGCTGCCATCTAAGCCATCGGATCCCAGTCACAGCAGTATATTTGGCACTACTGTTCTGCGTTCTTTTTTGCTGCAAAACCCTGTTATATACCTAGTGTGTATATGCACCATCTGATCTGGCAGTATACGGCTGTTTTTTTTTTTTTTTTTTTTTTTTAAATACAGTTTATTTGGCTCTAGTGTTCTGGGTTCTGTGTGCCTGCAATACCCTTTTTGTATACCAGGTGTAAATACCCACCGTCTGACCTGTTAGTACACGGCTGTGTACCTAGAAATATATTAAAAAAAAAAACCTGTTCATTGGCACCTGTACTTTGCGTTCTCTTGCAAAATAATTGTATATACGTAGTGTTCATACACACCGTCTGATCTGTTAGTACACGGCTGTGTACCTAGAAATATATTTAAAAAAAAAAGTCTTTTCATTGGCACCTGTACTTTGCGTTCTCTTGCAAAATAATTGTATATAAGTAGTGTTCATACACACCGTCTGATATGTTAGTACACGGCTGTGTACCTAGAAATATATTTAAAAAAAAAGCCTGTTCATTGGCACCTGTACTTTGCGTTCTCTTGCAAAATAATTGTATATACGTAGTGTTCATACACACAGTCTGATCTGTTAGTACACGGCTGTGTACCTAGAAATATATTTTAAAAAAAGCCTGTTCATTGGCACCTGTACTTTGCGTTCACTTGCAAAATAATTGTATATACGTAGTGTTCATACACACCGTCTGATCTGTTAGTACACGGCTGTGTACCTAGAAATATATATTAAAAAAAAGCCTTTTCATTGGCACCTGTACTTTGCGTTCTCTTGCAAAATAATTTTATATACGTAGTGTTCATACACACTGTCTGATCTGTTAGTACACGGCTGTGTACCTAGAAATATATTTAAAAAAAAAGCCTTTTCATTGGCACCTGTACTTTGCGTTCTCTTGCAAATAATTGTAATATACGTAGTGTTCATACACACCATCTGATCTGTTAGTACACGGCTGTGTACCTAGAAATATATTTAAAAAAAAAAGTCTTTTCATTGGCACCTGTACTTTGCGTTCTCTTGCAAAATAATTGTATATACGTAGTGTTCATACACACCGTCTGATCTGTTAGTACACGGCTGTGTACCTAGAAATATATAAAAAAAAAGCCTTTTCATTGGCACCTATACTTTTGCGTTCTCTTGCAAAATAATTGTATATACGTAGTGTTCATACACACCGTCTGATCTGTTAGTACAACGGCTGTGTACCTAGAAATATATAAAAAAAAAAGCCTTTTCATTGGCACCTGTACTTTGCGTTCTCTTGCAAAATAATTGTATATACGTAGTGTTCATACACACCGTCTGATCTGTTAGTACACGGCTGTGTGCCGAGAAATATATGAAACAAAAAGCCTTTTCATTGGCACCTGTACTTTGCGTTCTCTTGCAAATAATTGTATATACGTAGTGTTCATACACACCGTCTGATCTGTTAGTACACGGCTGTGTACCTAGAAATATATAAAAAAAAAAGCCTTTTCATTGGCACCTGTACTTTGCGTTCTCTTGCAAAATAATTGTATATACATAGTGTTCATACACACCGTCTGATCTGTTAGTACACGGCTGTGTACCTAGAAATATATAAAAAAAAAAGCCTTTTCATTGGCACCTGTTACTTTGCGTTCTCTTGCAAAATAATTGTATATACATAGTGTTCATACACACCGTCTGATCTGGTTTAGTACAACGGCTGTGTACCTAGAATATATAAAAAAAAAGCCTGTTCATGTGTCACCTGTACTTTGCATTCTCTTGCAAAATAATTGTATATACGAAGTGTTCATACACACCGTCTTGATCTGTTAGTACACAGCTGTGTGCCGAGAAAATATATGAAAAAAAAAAGCCTTTTCATTGCACCTGTACTTTGCGTTCTCTTGCAAATAATGTATATACGTAGTGTTCATACACACGTCTGATCTGTTAGTACACGGCTGTGTACCTAGAAATATATAAAAAAAAGCCTTTTCATTGGCACCTGTACTTTGCGTTCTCTTGCAAAATAATTGTATATACGTAGTGTTCATACACACCGTCTGATCTGTTAGTACAACGGCTGTGTACCTAGAAATATATTAAAAAGAAAAGCCTGTTCATTGGCACCTGTACTTTGCGTTCTCTTGCAAAATAATTGTATATACATAGTGTTCATTACCACCGTCTGATCTGTTAGTACACGGCTGTGTACCTAGAAATATATAAAAAAAAAAAGCCTTTTCATTGGCACCTGTACTTTGCGTTCTCTTGCAAAATAATTGTATATACGTAGTGTTCATACAAACCGTCTGATCTGTTAGTACACGGCTGTGTGCGAGAAATATATTAAAAAAAAGCCTTTTCATTGGCACCTGTACTTTGCGTTCTCTTGCAAATAATTGTATATACGTAGTGTTCATACACACCGTCTGATCTGTTAGTACACGGCTGTGTACCTAGAAAATATATAAAAAAAAAAGCCTTTTCATTGGCACCTGTACTTTGCGTTCTCTTGCAAAATAATTGTATATACATAGTGTTTCATACACACCGTCTGATCTGTTAGTAACACGGCTGTGTACCTAGAAATATATAAAAAAAAAAGCCTGTTCATTGTCACCTGTACTTTGCGTTCTCTTGCAAAATAATTGTATATACGAAAGTGTTCATACACACCGTCTGATCTGTTAGTACACGGCTGTGTGCCGAGAAATATATGAAAAAAAAAGCCTTTTCATTGGCACCTGTACTTTGCGTTCTCTTGCAAAATAATTGTATATACGTAGTGTTCATACACACCGTCTGATCTGTTAGTACACGGCTGTGTACCTAGAAATATAATAAAAAAAGCCTTTTTCATTGGCACCTGTACTTTGCGTTCTCTTGCAAAATAATTGTATATACGTAGTGGTTCATACACACCGTCTGATCTGTTAGTACACGGCTGTGTACCTAGAAATATATTAAAAAGAAAGCCTGTTCATTGGCACCTGTACTTTGCGTTCTCTTGCAAAATAATTGTATATACATAGTGGTTCATACACACCGTCTGATCTGTTAGTACAACGGCTGTGTACCTAGAAATATATAAAAAAAAGCCTTTTCATTGGCACCTGTACTTTGCGTTCTCTTGCAAAATAATTGTAATATACATAGTGTTCATACACACCGTCTGATCTGTTAGTACATCGGCTGTGTACCTAGAAATATATAAAAAAAAAAGCCTGTTCATTGTCACCTGTACTTTGCATTCTCTTGCAAAATAATTGTATATACGAAGTGTTCATACACACCGTCTGATCTGTTAGTACACAGCTGTGTGCCGAGAAATATATGAAAAAAAAGCCTTTTCATTGGCACCTGTACTTTGCGTTCTCTTGCAAAATAATTGTATATACGTAGTGTTCATACACACCGTCTGATCTGTTAGTATACGGCTGTGTACCTAGAAATATATAAAAAAAAAGCCTTTTCATTGGCACCTGTACTTTGCGTTCTCTTGCAAAATAATTGTATATACGTAGTGTTCATACACACCGTCTGATCTGTTAGTACACGGCTGTGTACCTAGAAATATATTAAAAAGAAAAGCCTGTTCATTGGCACCTGTACTTTGCGTTCTCTTGCAAAATAATTGTATATACGTAGTGTTCATACACACCGTCTGATCTGTTAGTACACGGCTGTGTACCTAGAAATATATAAAAAAAGCTTTTTCATTGGCAACCTGTACTTTGCGTTCTCTTGCAAAATAATGTATATACGTAGTGTTTCATACACACCGTCTGAATCTGTTAGTACACGGCTGTGTGCCGAGAAATATATTAAAAAAAAGCCTTTTCATTGGCACCTGTACTTTGCGTTCTCTTGCAAATAATTGTATATACGTAGTGTTCATACACACCGTCTGATCTGTTAGTACAACGGCTGTGTACCTAGAAATATATTTAAAAAAAAAAGCCTTTTCATTGGCACCTGTACTTTGCGTTCTCTTGCAAAATAATTGTAATATACATAGTGTTCATACACACCGTCTGATCTGTTAGTACACGGCTGTGTACCTAGAAATATATAAAAAAAAAAGCCTTTTCATTGGCACCTGTACTTTGCGTTCTCTTGCAAAATAATTGTATATACGTAGTGTTCATACACACCCGTCTGATCTGTTAGTACACGGCTGTGTACCTAGAAATATATTTAAAAAAAAAGCCTTTTCATTGGCACCTGTACTTTTTGCGTTCTCTTGCAAAAATAATTGTATATACGTAGTGTTCATTACACCACCGTCTGATCTGTTAGTACACGGTTGTGTGCCGAGAAATATATTAAAAAAAAGCCTTTTCATTGGCACCTGTACTTTGCGTTCTCTTGCAAAATAATTGTATATATGTAGTGTTCATACACACCGTCTGATCTGTTTAGTACACGGCTGTGTACCTAGAAATATATTTTTAAAAAAAAGCCTTTTCATTGGCACCTGTACTTTGCGTTCTCTTGCAAAATAATTGTATATACGTAGTGTTCATACACACCGTCTGATCTGTTAGTACACGGCTGTGTAACCTAGAAATATATTAAAAAGAAAAAGCCTGTTCATTGGCACCTGTACTTTGCGTTCTCTTGCAAAATAATTGTATATACATAGTGTTCATACACACCGTCTGATCTGTTAGTACACGGCTTTGTAACCTAGAAATATATAAAAAAAAAGCCTTTTCATTGGCACCTGTACTTTGCGTTCTCTTGCAAAATAATTGTATATACGTAGTGTTCATACACACCGTCTGAACTGTTAGTACACGGCTGTGAAGGCAAAATATTGTAACAAAAAAAAAAATAAAATGCGGAGGGGGGCTAGCGGAATCGGACGTGGACGAGGACGAGGACGGGGGCGCGGAAATGCTGTGGTGGCCTTGTTGACGCCAGTGGGGATACATGCGTGCTGGTGAGGGTCAGCCAGGATCCACTCATCCAGAATCCCCTGCCTTTATGGGACAGTTAAGCAGGGGGCGGGTTACACCGCTGTTGAGCCTGAGCAGGTTGAACAGGTGGTGCAATGGATAGCCGATAGCGCTTCCACACAGTTTGTCCACCAGCCAGTCATCCCACAGTCTCACTCTGACCCTCCCTCCACACCTGGCCAACAGAGTCATCCCACCCCTTGACCCCTCCCAGGAGCTCTTTTCGGGTCCTTTTTCAGATGTGCCGGAAGAATCCCAGGAGCTAGCAGAGGAATTTGTTTGTAGTGATGCCCAAACACTTGAGTTTTCGCCATCTCCTGCTGATGTGGACCCTGAAACCAGCATCTGTTATCATGAGCTATGATGATGATGAGACGCAGTTGCCATCAAGGGAGGCTGTTGGAATGTCCAGTGGGCAGGAGGAGGAGCAGAGTGAGGAAGAGGAGGTGGTGGATGACGAAATGACCGACCCCACTTGGCCAGGGGTGATGTCCAGCGGGGAAAGCAGGGAGAGGTGGTGGTCTGCGCAGCACCGAAAAAGGCAGCAAAGAGGCAGAGGGATGTCCACAGGCAGAGGGATGTCCACAGGCAGAGGAAATGTCCACAGGCAGAGGGATGTCCACAGGCAGAGGACAGTCCAGACAGAGAAGTGAGGCCACAGCAGGCAGGGCCGAAGCTGTTCCCGGCAGCGGGGCAGTCGCGCGAAGCTCCCCCCATCGAGGCCTCGTACTTCTGTGGTGTGGAGATTTTTTTAATGTTTGTGCGGATGACAAACTGAGCGCGGTTTTGCACACTCTGCCACTCAAAACTGAGTAGGGGCTCTGAGAAGAGCAATATGACCACCTCAGGCAATGCGGCGTCACTTGGAATTCAAGCACTGGGCTGAGTGGGAGAGAGCAAACGCAATACAAACCTGCGCCCGGTCTTGCTGCCACCTGCCTCTTCCCGTTGTTGTGTGCTGCCACTGCGGTCCAGACCTCCAGCCAGGACACCTCCACATCTGCCTCTGCCTCGGCTACT